>OY992889.1:52821088-52887328 GCA_963921405.1 Cepaea hortensis | reverse complement strand
GAGAGGGAGGAGGGGAAGAGGAAGAGGGTAGGAGGAGGAGGAGGGGAGAGGAGGAGAAGAATGGAGAAGGGAGGAGGAGGGAGGAAGAGGAAGAGGGAGGAGGAGGAAGGAGGAGGGGGGAGGGAAGAGGAGGAGAGAGGAGGAGGGAGAGGGAGGAGGAGGGAGGAGGAAGAAGGAGGAGGAGGGAGGATGAGAACGCAGGAGGAGGAGGAGGGAGGAAGAGGGAGGAGGAGGAAGGAGGAGGGGAGGAAAGAGGAGGAGAGAGGAGGAGGGAGGGGGAGGAGGAGGAAGTAGGAAGAAGGAGGAGGAGGAGGGAGGATGAGAACGCAGGAGAGGGAGAGGGAGGAGGATGAGGAGGAGAGAGGAGGTGGAGAGAGGAAGAGGTAGAAGGAGGAGGGAGAAGGAGGAGGAGGAGAAGGGAGGGGGAGGAGGGAGGAGGAGGAATGATGAGGAGGGAGGAGGAGGAAGAGGGAAGAGGAGGGATGTGGAGGACGGAGGAGGGGGGAGGAGGTAGAGGGAGGAGTAGGAGAAAGGAAAAGGGAGGAGGAGAGAGGAGGAGAAATGAGGAGGTAGGAGGAGGAGGAAGAGGGAGGAAGAGGAAGAGAAGAGGGAGGAGGAGGAAAAAGGGAGGAGGAGGATGGAAGAAGGAGGAGGTAGAGGGAGGAGGGGGAGGGGAAGAGGGAAGAGGGTAGGAGGAGGAGGGGAGAGGAGGAGGATGTGGAGGAAGGAGGAGGAGGGAGGAGGTAGAGGGAGGATGAGGAGGGAGGAAAAGGGAGGAGGAGGGAGGAGAAGGAAGAAGGAGGAGGAGGGAGGAGGTAGAGGGAGGAGGAAGAAGAGTGAGGAGGAGGAGTGAGGAGGAAGAGGGAGGAGGAGGAGGAAGAGGGAGGAGGAGGATGGAGGAGGAAGAGGAGGGAGAGGGAGGAGGGGAAGAGGAAGAGGGTAGGAGGAGGAGGGGAGAGGAGGAGGAGGAGAAGGGAGGAGGAGGGAGGAGGTAGTAGGATGATTGATTGCCATCCCACCAGGTTAATATGTTATCGCGGACCTCAGAGAGAAGTGTCTATGTAGAAGACCATTCCTGGACGTACGTATTTTGAGAGGGGGAGGAGGGAGGAGGGAGGAGGAGGAAGAAGAAAAAAAAATATAACAGTTGGCTGCTCTGGAATGAAAGGAAGGCGTGTAGAAAATTTCATCTCAATCGGATGGGCCGTTCGCGAGCGCATAAAGGACATACGGACAGACAGACAGACAGACAGACAGACAGACGGACGGAGATCGCCTTTTATATATATATATATATAATATATATATATATTATATATATATACTATATATATATATATATATATATATATATATATATATAATGCAAGCCTCTTTATTCTCTTACCACCTGAACGTAAATTTATGGGACTTAAGAGTCAAAACTCACTGTTTTCTAGATGATGATTCACAACGAACAACGGAAAGCAGAAACGATGTTCTGTAATTTTATTTAAAAATGTTTCCCTGTTTGTTTTGTTTTGAGAACCGATAACGTGCCAGATCTGGACACTGGGCTTCTTGCTGTCCGACATAATAATATAACATTTATGTCTGTCTCAGCCATTGCTACTAAACGAGACGCCCGGTTCCAGCATTGGCTTGTCTGGCGGGGATGCATCAATGTATCATTTTAAAATGTATAATTTAGCTCTCATATTAAGAGCCTCAGATCTAGAATAAATGTTCTGACTGTTATCTGTTAGTCAAATATAAACTGTACATTTCCATAAATAAATTAACTATTTATTGATTGCAAGCCGCAAACTAAGGAAATAATATAGTTAAGGGAAAAAAAGTAACCTAGTGGCTGTACACTCGCTAGCAGCTGCGGTCATGGGTTCGATACGTATCGGGACAGAATCGAATTTTTAAAATTTACCTGAGCTCCCAGGTCGACCCATCATAACATGGGTACCAGGAAATATAATGGAAAGTAAAGGCGGCCGGCATGGTACTGATCGTATCTCCCATCGAGTGCCGATTGATCTTCGAAAATGTGGGTCTAACGCTGAATGCCCAGTGGGGCTTAAGGCTTGTAAATGAATCCTTTATTGTACTGGTCAAAAAAATTAAAATATATTCCCATTCAGGATACAGATATACGTGTATGTTCCAGAGATCCAAACTTAAAACATATGAAAGGAACATCTGAACGGTGCCCTGATGGGAAGCAATAAATTACAACAATGCAACTACCCATGCATGTCGTAAGATTAAGCAAGAGAAGTTCTTGAGCCTGGCCATCCCTTCCCGTAGAAAATGTTATCTGTAACGTCCAACTTATCATGAACAAGTCTAAAGATAAGGAACAATGAATAACTTCGCCACAAATGGGGAAATCGGCGTTTCTAGTAGAGGAATGACGCGATTCACAGAAAGACACAAGAAGTCTGGATTACAGACTTAACATCTATCCACTTAGGAAAATCCCTAGAAAAGACACCTGGGATCTTAGAATTATGTATGAACTGGGAAAGAGATCACATATGGTTGAAAAAATGAAATATGAAGTTACCCGTTTAGGATTATGCAAACGAGGTGGATCTGAGCAGGTGAAACAGTGCTATTATTTGGCAGTAGTAGTAAGCCTCTTTCAGTCCTGAAGGACTATAGAGTTGTGCCGCTGGGGAGGTACCTGACAGCACCGATGGTGAATGTACAGTCCGATGCGAGAGTGACAATCTCTGTCACAGTTTCCGCATTTGTAAGACGAGGCAGGTCTCGTGTCAAGGTCCCACTTGAGTAGATAGGGGACATAATATAGATAGAGAATAAACATAGGAACATGGGATGAATAAGGGAGAGAACAGAAGGGATTCGAACAGTCGAGAAAGACGTCAGATGTCAAACGGGACATTAACTACGCAGTACGCCCAGCCACAACCCGGGATAAGCGTAAAGGGTGAAACCCCACGAGGTGCACGAAGGGGCGAGCACACCGTGTCCATCTCGCGAGAGAAAAGAGGTCAGACGGCATCTGGACATTGACGGAAGAGGGTGTAGCTTCTAGAGGGAGACACATGGATAGACATTACTTAGATCCTTAAGATACTAGCGATAGACATAGTTAAGATGCTGTGTGTGATTAATCTGTATGTAATACTGTAAATACTGTGCGAGAAGATTATTCGTCAAATGACAGACATTGTAATAAAATAGTCACGAAGATAATCGAACGAGTTCTGTCGTATCTATGCTCGCACTGTTCTACCTGTCTGAACCCGAGTTTTCTAGCCCTGTTTACGACACGTTGACATCCCGCAGTAAGTGACTGCGTTTTGAGCCTGTGCGGCCTATCCTCAGTTTGTTGGGTCAGATTGCGCTCAAAGAGCACCAGTCCATTACTTACATCTGTTCTCCAAGAACATCTGTATGTTGCAACTCTTTCCCACGTGTCTGGATCTATGCCAAGCGTTTTCATATTTTGTTTACACACATCCCTATATCGCAATTGGGGTCTTCCGATTGGCCTCTTTCCTGTGGCTAGTCATCGGTATAGGAGATCTTGGGGAATACGTTTATCCTCCATTCGAGATACGTGATCCAGCCACCGGAAGCGTCTCTGCTTGAGGAGGGAGTGCACTGTGGTAATATCTGCTCTTTCAAGCACATATTTGTGTGTTATGTGGTCTTTCCATGATATGCCCATGATACGTCCCAGACATCTAATATGGAAGGAATTCAACTTTCTTTCCTGTCTTGAGTACAGAGTCCAGGATTCAACCCATAGAGTAGTGTGCTAATAACACAAGCTTTATATCCTTGAAATTTTGTACGCTCTGTTAGTCTATTATTCTCCCAAATTCTTTTAGTTAGCCTGGAGAATGTTGTGACTGCCTTTCCAATGCGTCTGTCGATTTCTGTCTATAATGAAAGATTGTCTGTTATTGTCGACCCTAAATACACAAACTCGTGGACGACCTTCAATTCATAATTAGAAATTTTGACTGACGGAGGCGCACCAGCTTCTTGTTCCATCACCTGTGTTTTATTTAGGCTGATGATGAGCCCAAAATCTTTGCAGGTAGCTGCAAAACGATCTATGAGCCTTTGGATATCTTCTGCTGTATGAGTAGTCAGTGCTGCATCATCTGCAAAAAGTAGTTCTCTTATGCATCTTGATCTTATTTTGGTCTTTGCTTTGAAGCTTTAAGTCTTGATGGGTTAAAAAGTTTGCCATCAGATCTTTACGGAGGTATATGCCTTCAGTGGCAGTCCCAAATGCCTGCCTTAAGAGAACGCGAAGAAGATACCAAATAGTTAGGAGCAAGCACACAGCCCTGCTTTACTCCACTGCTGATGCTGAATGACTGGGATGTTGAGCCGTCAAATAAAATGGTCCCCTGCATGTTTTCGTGAAATGATTTCACGAGACTAATAAGGGTGGGTGGTCGATGTGAGGTCGATGAAGGCAATATATAATGGCTTCCTCTGTTCTCTGCACTTCTCTTGGAGCTGCCGGAGTGAGAAAATCATATCGATGGTGGACCTGTTGGGTCTAAATCCACACTGTGATTCGGGGTAGATTCTTTCAGCAAGAATGTGTAGCCTTGTTAGGATTACTCGAGCAAAAGTCTTGTCTGTAATGCTGAGTAGGGAAATGCCGCGATAGTTGTTGCAGTCGCTTCTGACGCCTTTGTTTTTATAAAGGGTAACGATGTTTGCGTCTTTCATATCTTGTTTTCTTTCCAGCAGAGCTGAAATATTGCATACAGTTCTGGGATGATTGTTTCTTTGCTACATTTTAAAATTTCAGGTGAAATACTATCTTTTCCTGGTGCCTTGCCGGATTTGAGAATGTCTAGTGCTTCGCTGATTTCTATGAGGCGTGGTTCGTTATCCAGGGCATGCATGGTGGACTGTTGATCGATGGCTTCCAGAGCTTCTTCTCCGATAGTGTTCTCCACCGAATATAGCTCTGAGTAGTGTTCTACCCAGCTATCCATTTGTTTCGCTCGATCTTTTATGATTACCCCCTCAGTTGATCGTAAAGGGACCATCTTATTTTTTGATGGACCGACAGCTTGCTTGATGCCCTCGTACATTCCTCTTATATTTCCAGTGTCTGCACAAGTTTGAATTTGTGCAGAGAGCTGTAGCCAGTACCTGTTCACACATTATCTTGCCATCTGTTGTACTCTATTTCTGGCCGTTCGCAATGCCTGCAATGTTTTCTCTGAAGGTGATGTTTTTATACACTGAGAATGCATGTCTCTTTATCTCCAGGACTGGTACCATCTCTTCAGAGAGTGCTTCGAACCAGTCGGTTGATTTAGTTTGCTTCCTGCCAAATGTTGATAGTGCTGTGTTGTAGATGATGTCGCGAAACTGACTCTATCTCTCGGTGGCAGTTCCGTTTGTGGGGCCAGGCAGAGTATCCGCTAGAGCCTGCATGAATTTGTTGACCTTCTCTTTGTTTTGGGTGCCACTGGTGTCAATGCGTGGTCTTCCTTCTGTTCTGCTTCTGTAGATTCTCTTGGGCTTTATCTTCACCTTGCTGGAGACGAGTGAATGGTCGGTGTCGCAGTCAGCACTATGATAGCTGCGAGTCAGGCGGAGATTGCTAAGTTTAGTGAGCACCAGGTCGAGTTGGTGCCAATTCTTTGATCTGGGGTGTCTCCATGACACCTTGTGTTGAGGTTTCGTGTCAAAGAAGGTATTGGTCCCGAACAGATTGTGGTGGCTGCAGAATTCCAAGAGACGTTGTCCGTTGTCATTGATCTTCCCAACGCCAAACTGTCCTAGACATGAAGGCCAAGATTTGTGGTCGGAGCCAACCGTGGCATTGAAATCCCTCAGGATAAAAAGATGTTGTTTCTCTGGTGTTTCACTGACTTCTTTGCTAAGGTCGTCATAAAACTTGTCTTTAGAGTCTGATGCTGCAGTTAGTGTTGGGGCGTAAACGCTTATATTACAAACTGGGCCTGCCTCTGTCTGGAGTTGGAGCTTCAGTATTCTTTCAGTGCAATTCTTGGTGTGTGATGGAATTAAGCAGCTTGTTTCTGATAGCGAAGCCAACTCCATGCTCCCTGGTCTCTCCGCACGGCTTACCATGCCAGTAGAAAGTGAAGTCTCTCTCCTTGATGTTTCGAGATTCTTGGAGTCTGGTCTCTTGAAGCACAACAATGTCTATCCTCAGTCTGAGTAGTTCGATGTTTATCACTGCAGTTTTTCGGGTATCCACAATCTCGTTTAGATTGTCTGAGATGCCAGGGATCATGGTTCTTACGTTCCATGTTCCCAACCTTAGGGCCGGTTTTTTTTTTCTTGTTGCTAGGTGTATAGATTGCGGTCCATGTGTCAGGACTTTTCCCCTAAGCTCCACACACCATCAGGAACAGATACACCGTGGCGAGACAGCACCTTATTGACTGGGGGATGCCCAGCTAAGGCGGGCGGTAGCTGTCTAGTGAGATACGGTGATGTTTCCAACCGTCGGAAGCAGCCCCTGGCGCCTTGCTCTAAGCCACTCGAGCATTAAGACTTATAACCGGTAAATGCTGCTTTCCCTTGTTGTGTCACCGCTTAACGCGGTACTGAAGTGACCTCTTCAGGGCACAAGCCTGGGCAATGGAAATCGGAGAACCAGCTGATGCCCAGTAGCAAGTTCCCCCTCTCCAAGTCGCCGATGTTGACCAAGGGATTTGGCAGTATAGATGAACATACCCCTTTAATAATAAAACCAACATTAAGAACACCAAAAGGTAACCATAAACATAATATAGTGTTACTCGCCAGCAAATGATAAGTCTGGGTCATATAAAGTGGTATTCTACATGGCAATTCACAGTATCATGTGTATTGTGTAGCAACTAAGCTACCGAGGACATACATTGAGAACACCTGTTAATACTATAATTACGAAGGGGACTCAAATGAAAAGTTTAAATGTATTGTTTTAATTTTTGCGTGAATATATTCTGAAACAGTAAAGAACAACTGTACCATGTTTTGATGTAGTCACCACTGCCTTCAATGCAAGTCCTTCATGGCCGATAAAGTGCTTGGATTCCTGAAGAAACAAAAATTCTCTTTGTCGCTTGTGAAACCACTCTGGGGTCACTTTCGGTGTGTCTGACCCGGTCGTGAATAGTCTGTCACAGAAGTCACGCCGTTTTGAAACAGTCCTACTCCACTCATGCACTTCCTGAACTAGACATGCATCGTCATACTGGACCTTCATTCTCCGATGACTTTCTATAGGTTTCACCACTTCATGGATCGAAAAAAATGGATAACAGAACTCTGCTCCTCTTTGGTGCATGTCAAAAGTGGGTCGGCCATCATTAAGCAGTCCTTATGACGCTACATTGTTCGTCTGCAGCGTGATGTCACGTGCTTAATACTTTTGACACCCGTAACAACAATATTGACAGGTTACAAGACAATGGTATGGTTATTGTAATTTCTGTCACACCTTTAAGGTGTTCATTTGAAGCCCTCTCGTAGAAGGTCACGCTCAAACACACGGGACAAAAGACATACAGGAGGGCTTAAAACAAACTGAGAAAAGAATAAACTTCTACACCAGTCAGTTGGACTAAAATGTTGATTTCTCGACCTCTATTTTGGGGTGTAAATTACGCGTACATCTGAAGTCGGAAGGGGTTGCCCTGAAGGCAAGGGACACTGGTAACATGGAAAGCTAATCCACTCACAAGAATCAGTCTAGTGCACTAGAATTAGTAACTCGTGTGTGGAGCACGTGTGAGTTCAAAGCGAGAGAACGAAACAAAAAAGATGAATAATATGTGGAGGACATGGAGGCAGCTGTAAGAGATGGGGAGGTTGTTAGTGCTTGGTGTGAGTTGGATGACAGCATATGGTCCATTGGGGGATGGTCGTAGATGCCAGCAAACGAGTCGTGTAGCACATCATTAAAATGCAGCATAACATTTATTTTACTAGCAAAATATCACAATAATTGGTAAGGATGATTGTCACCGCAATTCATTGTCATCAATTCAACTGTATATTTTGTGTTATTTTTAACTATGATCATGTGCCATACCGATAAGCATGGGCGGTCATGTTTCGCATCTCACACGATCACCTGAGTCGTGGATCAGCTCTGTGTTCTTGTCTCGACCATGCCGCGAGGTCAAACTATCTAGATATTTATTCTCTAGTATTAACCACACACACAAACACACGCGCGCTCGCGCGCACACACACACACACTCACACACACACACATACACACACATAAAATTTATTGATTATTTACCACCTTATCGTCTTGACAGACGATAATTTGTTACATTATGCTATAAAAAGGTATAATAACTACAACCCATGGCGGTAGCGAATGTCACTCATCATACCAATTCGCGCTGTTGAAGTTTGTCCACAATGGATGCATGTGAACGCATCGTCATTTTCACCATCACGCACCATTTTACGTCTCACGCACTCAGTGTGTGACTTAGCTGCAATCATTTTCTCCTTTGCCTTTATTCCATGTCTGATATTAGCCCTCCATGCAACACGTTCGGCGGCGACTTGCCCCCAATGTGAATTATCAATTACTGTATCAATCATGTCCCGCTTACATACATCTTTGTATCGTAGGAGAGACCGACCCCGAGATCTTTTACCCATCTGTAATTCACCAAAAAGTGATGTGTATTCTACTATCATCCATCCTCCTAACGTGTCCTATCTATCTAAGTCTTCGAAGACTGAGCATGGAATACACCGTCACACAACCTGATCTTTCCAATACTTCAGTATTTGTGATTTTGTCTTGCCACTTAATACTAAGTATTCTTTTCAGACACCACATTTTAAAACTGTTTAAACGTTTATCTTGGTGTAAGTTGTAAGTAGTTGTAAGTAGTTTCATTTATCGAAATGGCCAAGCCACCTAAGATTAACTAATAATTGTTATTTATTGTAATTAGCTTCTATAAATGCTCTTTGTGTTCATTATTTGGTGTATTATGCATACCTAAGCCAACTGAGCAAGTTGTGTATTGAACTTAAGCACATCGGTCAGACAATTGATGCTACAATCTCAAGTTCACGACGGTAGGTAGAGGATGTCTTTACAGAGAGTATTTCTGGGGTCGCCGATCTGTATTGCCACTGCCAAGTAGGAATGCAATGGCAGACTTCCTTCGTCACATTCGCCCAGAAAACTATTGCTGTCATAGATAATTCTGGAGAAAGACTTTGTTACAAGTGACACATTTTGTACAGGACATGCCACTGAATTATGGTGTATGTATTCGTAACCAAGTGGAACATTATCATTGTTATCGTAACGAAAAAAAAAAAGAAGAAAGAAATTCCCGTTTCAACAATCTTGTGGCCTAGTACCATTCGATTTCAAATTACGTTATTTTTCTGATCTGCATTCCCTAGCGTTCTTGTGATCTTAATTATTCATGCAAGTCAGTAGGCATTGCGTCTCTCCGAGTCTGGTGTCGCCTCTTTAATCAGTCCGACTTTGGAAACCTGTCGGTTGCTGAGCTACCAGTAGAATAACTCTGGCATTGCTAGACGAACGTCTCTATAACTGCAAGCTGATATACGGTTGAGATGAGCTCTAGAGAAGCGAATGTGGTGTAATGGAAGGAAATGGTAATATATTGTAGCACTCTAAAACTATAACATGAATATGCATATTACTTAATGCACACACCCCAATAATATTAAATTCTTTTAAATTTGCAATATGAAATTATAAGGTAGAAGGCAGGCAGGAGTAAACCAAGAGAAATGATGCTGGATGGACAAAGGCGGTGGCATTAACGCATATAAGCAGCAGAGTTGATCCAGAACACCGAAGACCGAAATCTGTGGAGAGACATGAACGCCTACACCAGATGGCAAGGCACTTTATGATAATGATGATGATGAAATCCAACATCAAATTCATTGCACTTGGGACATTCTCACATGAGCTCCATCAACGTACACCAGTTTTCCCCTTCTCATTATATACGCAAGGGGTCCTCTTCTGATGTCAGTAAATAGCGATCTTTGTGAATTAATGTTTTCAGATCTTCAAATGCATCTTTTCTGTTCTTGGTGCCCTGATCCTTCTTTTATAAAATCACAGATCTGCTGCTTCCATCCTGTATTAATGTACTAGTCTGTTAACTGTCCACGATTCTCGTCTGTACACCAGAATTGGCTCGATCCAGCTTTTAAAAACTCTTATTTTATAGTAAGGATATTGCATAGAGCATCTTAATTTTGTGAAATGTTGCTTATGTTGTGGCTATTCTATATTTAACTGTCTGAATATATCTTCCAACTGCTGTTATTCATCATCATCAAGTGCCGTGCCAGCTGGCGTAGGCGTTCATGGCTCACCACAGATCTCGGTCTTTGGTTTTCTGGATCAACTCTGCTGCTGATATTCCTCCATGCCACCGTCTCAATCCATCCATCATCATTTCTCTTGGTCTGCCTCTGCCTCTCTTCCCCTCGATCTTTCCAGTTGTTACGATGTTCTCCAATGCCTCTCTTCTCATCACGTGACCGAAGAAAGATGTTTGTCTCTGTCTTATTGTTGTATATAATGTTCTAGTTTCATTAGCCTGTTTCAGGCAGTCGTCGTTAGTTACTCTGGCAGTCCAAGGAATTCGCAACATTCGTCTCAGGAACCACATCTCTGTTGCTTCTAATTTCTTCTTAATTTGTTCATTTACATTCCAAGATTCACTGCCATACAGCAAAACTGGTTCTACATAGCATTTCAGCACTCTCTTTCTTACATTCAGTGACAGTGACTTATTGCACAAGATACTCTTCATTTTCTGAAATGCGGCTTTTGCCTACCCTATTCTGCTCCTAATCTCTGTTGTACATCTTCCATCTGATGTTATAAATGCCCCTAGGTATCTAAAATTATCCACTTGGCTAAGGATTTTCCCTTCTATTTCTATGTCACATTTTGGTGTCACCATTTTCTTTGATATTACCATTGTTACTGTTTTCTTGATATTCAAGGAGAGTCCTTTCCTTGCACTCTCTGTTACTACAACGTCTAATAATTGCTGTAGGTCTGTTGAATTATCCGCCACCAATACTGTGCCATCTGCATAGCGTATATTATTTATATTATAACCTCCAACTAGTATTCCTGGCATCTCTTTGATCTCTCTCATTATTACTTCGCTATACAGGGAGAAAAGATTGGTGACAAGACACACCCCTGTCGTACTCCTAGCTTTATCTGTTCGTAACTACCCTCTTTATTTCCCATTTTAATTGCTGCTACTTGGTTCCAGTAAACATTCTTTATTATTCTTAAATCTTTTCCATCAATGTTGATATCTTCCAACATTTTAATAAGTTCATCATGTTTTACTTTATCAAATGTCAAATGCCTTAGTATAATCTATGAAGCACAAATATATGTCTCTCTGTTTCTCTATTGACCATTCTATTAGAGTCCGTAATGTATAAATTGCATTGTTTGTGCCCTTTCGTTCCACAAATCCATACTGTTCTTCACTAATTTCCATTTTTATTTTCTTTTTGTTTCTTCTCATTATGATTCTGAGTAGAAGCTTAGTGATATGGTTTTTGAGGTTAACTGTACGAAAATCTTCACAATCAATTGCTCCTGGTCTTTTTGGTATAGCTATAAATACAGATTTCAGCATATCACTGGGTAAATATCCACTACTGTAAATATCATTCAACATTTTGGTTAATATATCTACTCCAAATTCTCCCAACACTTCTAATTCTTCTATTGTGATTTCATCTGGCCCAGCTGTTTTTCCTTTCTTCATACGTTTCATAGCGTCAGCGACTTCTTCTTTCAGAATAGATGGACCTTCTAAGTTACTATCTTCTGTTAATTCTTCCCTTTCTCCGTCATATAATTCTCTTATATACTCATTCCACCTCTTCATTATAGCACCTTCCTCTAATAATATCTTTCCTGTTTTTGATTTCAAACACCCTGTATTTATTCTTATTTTTCTCCCTGTAAGCTCACTGATTTGTCTGTACATATGTTTTGTATCATTAATGGAATTTAATTCAATTTTTTTGCATTGCTCGTTTAACCAACTTTCTTTAGCCTTCCCACATTTATCTTTTATTTCTTTATTTATCTTAGCGTATTCTTGTTTGTCATTTTTACTCTGTTTTCTTTTGTCCATCAGTTTTAAGATTTCTTCATTCATCCATTTTTTCTTAGCTATTTTGCCTCTCTCCGGTAATACTTCTTTTCTAGTTTGATGAATGGAGTCCCTTAACATTTCCCATTGTTCATTTATATTCTGTATTTTAGCTATCGCATTGTAGCTATTTTTCACAGTCACTCTGTATTGTTCTTGCAGTTCTTTATCTATTTTCAGAACCTCTTTATTAAGTCTCATGTTCTTAACCATTTTTTCCCTCTCTTTAATCTTACTTTTATTTGTCCACATAGTGGTACATGATCACTATTACAGTCAGCACCAGGCATTGTCTTTACATTAATTAAAGCATTTCTATATCTTTTATTAATTAGTATTAGTCAATTTGGTTTCGTATTTTCTTATCAGGGCTTTTCCATGTGTACAGTCGTCTTTTATGGTGTTTAAACCATGTGTTTCCAATTATCATATCATTGATATTTGCCCATTCTATTAGCTTTTCCCCTCTTTCATTTCTTGTACCTAAACCATAATTCCCCACTACATCCTCCATTTTCCCCTTTCCTACTTTTGCATTAAAATCACCAAGTATTATTTTTATTTCTTGTGATCCAATTTGAGCCATCACCATTTCTATTTCGTCGTAAAAGTGTTGTATTTTTTCATCACTACTGCTTGCTGTTGGTGCATATACTTGTATAATATTTATGTCTATTGGTTTGCCTTTGATTTTTACCATAACTACTCTATCTGAAATACACCAGTATCCATTAATTGACTTGGCTGTTTTTTCGTCTAATATTATTCCTACACCTTTTTCATGTGTATCCCCTCCAGAATAAATTATTGTGTGATTGTCAGCTATAATTTTACCCGATCCCTTCCATCTCATCTCACTAACGCCTAGTATATTCATTTTCATGCTATCCATCTCTCTTAGAACATTGGTCAACTTTCCTATCTCATTTAATGTCCTAACATTCCAAGTTCCTACTCTAAATTTATTTATTTTAGTTATGATTTTGCCATCAGTAGCTGGATGACGGTCTGGTGTCACCTGTGGCTCATGACTGTCCCTACCGGACGAGGATGTCCTAAGACAGCCATTAACGTCGTTCACTAACTCTGATATATGTTTTGCCATGAAGTCTTGGGAAGATAATGTGGTGGTTTCCCCTTGCCTTCCACATTCACATGGTGGTCTTTTTACCTCTGCCTTTGACAGCCATTTCCGACTGTAAGGACAAGTGAGTGCCCTGCTCGGTTCAGCTGCAGAGTTGTCCACTTATTCCGGTGGATACTGGGTCTCCAGAGCTGTGTTAGCTACACCATGGTGTGTTTCCCATCCTCTACCACGGGGAGGTGTAGTTGGGATGTTCCCTTCCTAAAGTTATGGTCTATGACCAAAACTCTCCAGTACTTTTAGAGGAATTATTGCTGTTATTATGATTCTCAAATACATAAATATATTCGCCTATACCGAATAGATCCATTTACTGTGATGTTGCAATTTGGGAATACATTTTCTCCTTCTAATTACGATTAGCCGATCTCTCTGGCCGAGGGGTTACAACACTTTCTCCTTAATCCCGTTTATCACGCAGAGTCTCGTAGCGAGGCGAGAGCTGGAAGCGGTTCGACCCCCGCTGGTGACTTGCGGGATAACTGAGCCGGCCGCTCAGAAAGCAATGGCAAACTACTGAGCGTAATCTTGTCAAGAAATCAACAGACATCTGAAAGATGCTGCTGTTGATAGCGATGTTCTGTAAATGATATGCGAAAAAAAAAGAAAAACAAATTACGATTACCTTTATTTTCTGTTATTCAGACCTAGGCCTTTGTTTTCACGTACTGTTGGAACACACACACACACACACACACACACACACACACACACACACACACCCACCCACCCACCCACCCACCCACCCACCCACCACACACACACACACACACACACACACACACACACACACGCGCGCGCGCGCACGCACGCACACACACACACTTTCTAATAACTGTACTTTATATTCAACAATAAAAATTGTGTTGTCACCATCGCAGGTTGTTTATATCTAATATTATCCCCTTCAACAGATATTCCTGGTATGTTAAGTATGGGGTATGGATCTCATATTATTTCACTATGCAAACTTAACACATCCGGCGATAGTACACAACTCTGTTTAACACCTTGCTTAATATGTTGTATAAATATTAGCTAGCCATGGACACGAAGAATACAAGCGATATAACAAAAATAAAAATATGTGCTAACTTTCATGGATGTCATAGTAAGAGAAACAGTGCCGTATTTTTTTATTTAAAGTAATTAATATTCAATTTCGCGATTTTAATTCAATTTAAAGGATAAAAAGTCTATTTCAATGGAAGAAATATAAATAGATAAGGTGCAATCAAGAAAAGACCGATATGATAAAATAGGAGTCATTCTAAAACTAACAAATAACCCATGAAACAATTTAGGGTATCAAACATGCAATTATACTTCACAAATAAAATAAATAACATTTTAAATAATGTCAGCAAGAAAATTAATATAATAATTCGGAAATGGAGAAGTGGACAAAATTATTGTCAGATCTAATGGGCACATTTCAGGATGAACAAATTATAATTGTCATACAAAAGAACTAATTGTAATCCCGAGCAAAGCATTAATATACAAGAGCCCAAAAGTTTGTACAATGATAGAAAACACAACAAGAACGAAGACGAAGTGGCATTTGTAATTCATAAAATATACGAGATGATTACAAAGGGGCCGTTTACAACGGGTAATTTGGGAAGGAATACATGTTTCTATAGCAAGGAAAGCAGCGGAAGTAAAAATAATAAATACATGCTGTTCTAATGGGTGTTGAGCAGAAAATCATCTGTCATCTGTAGATGTCATCTTGTGTGACTTTATTGAAACAAATGGCTTAATATTGTGAAATGATGGATCAGTAACACGACACAGTGCCGGCAAAGATCACCATGACTCGGCAATAGTTTTAACTGTGGTAACCCCTGAAACAGGAAATAATGAATGACGCCAGCGCAAATTATTTACCATTTAGTACGTCAACTGAAGGTTATAATAAGCTTAACGGAGGATGAGAAAAGCCCACTGTTTTATTAAACTAAATTAAGATTCCAAGTGAAAACGGAAAATGTTCTACTAAGCAATGAGGAAAATGGTGATCTTGAAATTGTGGAGACAAATATCTCACAGAAAATATTATACATTGCTGCCAAACGGAAACTAACTTTAATTATGTCCCGTCACGTGATTACAGACTGCCCAAGGACCCCCCCCCCCCTCCCCGCAAAAAAAAAACAACAACAAAACAACAACAACAAACAAATCTTGGACCAAGTACTCCTATCTTGGTGGATTTATAAATGCACATAAATTCAAAACTGAAGGAAAGAAAACTACAACATTACAGACGTAAAACAAACAAAGACACAAACAAACAAGACCCATACAGAAACCTGATGTGGGTATGTTAAGTGTTAGGACCAACAACATGTTTTAGGCCTGACTGCATATGAAGCAAAGGTGGTCAGTGTTTCCCTTCCCGTAGCGAGTGACGAAAAATGTCATGGAACCCTTGATTGACCGTGCTGATGTCATTGTCACCATAAATAATGTTATAACTGTTACATCAACGCGCCCTTTTAGGCAGTATAATAGAAACTAAATTCACAGGATGTAAGGCCAAGAGGAAATGAAACATCGATATATCATGCACTGGAAAAAAAAAATTACAAACGGGTCTGTCAAACCCTTAATTCAAGAAAACACAGCATAACAGAGGCATGGAATAAATTATGGCCATAAATGAAAATATATTAAAACCAAACTATCCCACTGTTAGAGCTTTCTCAAAGATCCAATTTAGATACATTGAAGGCAAGTACAGTTACAGATTATTCCCATTAAGTGTGCTGTAATAACAACACTCGACCGGTCTCCGTTGCCAAGAGTTTACAGATGTGATTCGTAAGCCCGCTTACCGCGTTCGAAACACAGCTGAAATACGTACTTGCGCTGGGTTTTAACGAGTTGGTATGGCAGCCGTTCGTTCAGAAAGCAATAGCAAACTATTCAACGTAAACTTGCTAGGTCATTAACAACAGTAGTAAAATTCTGGTGTTGATAGCGATGTACTGTAAAAAGGATATGGAAAAAAAAATATAAACACTCGAGGAAACGATGAAATTAGTGGAAACTTAGAGTCCTTAAAAACTCTCACTTGAGTTGAGTTGAGCTAAGAATCAACATCAAATCACTTGGAACATTCCGCCTCGTCCTCATCTTCAACGACCAGCGGAGATGCATGCTAATGGTAGCAGTTGCAATCTGATTATGTGTCTGTCTGGCCTTTCCTCGCGGAACTGAGTGTCGGACAGACCCTCTGGTCACTTCCTACCACATAATTCTCTCCAGGTAATGGTGGTGTATCTACTCTTCCACACTATACACACGATTCACAAACGCCCTTATCAAGTCTGCCTGTTCGTGTACCAATAACCTACCCAGAGGTGCAGACACAGGTAATTGATCCGCCTGCTCGTTTCCCAAATACTCCAGCATGACCTTGGGAAAAAGATCCAAGTGATGCTCCCTGCAACTGTCAGTTAGAAGCATAAAGAAATAAAGAATATGTGTCATAAATACTGATATTAGTTAGCTAATGTGGAAAAGTAATAGATGGTGATAATAATATTACTAAATTGTAAAGCAAAAACCACAAAGAATTATGAAAATTATAACACCTTTATTTAACAAACTATGAAGCACAGACATGTTGAAAAAGCATGAAAATGGCCAACTGTGACCGATAACATAGATATTAAGTATACATTATCACAAAATTCTCATAATGTAACCATTAGGGTGGGGAGGGTGTGGTGGCAGGAAATATATCCCAAAATATACAAAATTACAGAAACAAATAAGAGAAATTTCATAATGGATAACAAATTAGGGATTTCAGTTACGTGTAAAACAAAATAACAAAAACCGTTTGCATGTTATTCAGCACTGCTAGAAATTTTAAAGGTATGTTAACTGTCACAAACATACATGGACATAATTTACCCACAGTTCACACTGCCAGTACTTTGGGAAGTGCCATAAATTAACAGCTTAACTGAAATAAACACACACAGATACAGGAGGGTCGATTTCATTGCATAGGATTTTATCCCACATAGTTTGTCTCTCTATGTAAAGCCGCGAAAGCGTCACATAGAATGCGAACTGTAGCTTGGGCCGATAGTCACACAACAATTAATAAGTGACAATAACATTATTTACATAGAGTGCTATAGGATGATTAATCGTCTTATGCGACTTTTCGTAACAGCCATGGGCGTATATGTCGCCGAATTGTTGTAATTGTGGTTTAACCCTTTACAGGGCACAGTGGCCAAAATGTGTCTGTACTACTGAACAGGAAAAACGGCCGAAAGCGTCCGTAACTACTAAGCGTTGTAATCACGCTGTAATCACGCGATCTCGAGACATAGCGAGACTTCCCATTGTTTACGTCCGGTGTTGACGATAATTTGATAACTGGCCGCCATTTGCAAGCGTGTCTAACGTTCAAGAGTAAAACATGTCTGCTACCATATTAACAACGTTTAATCCATAACTGTGAACAACCCCTACTTCCCATTTTCCGTTATCTATTTTCGTTTGGTCCAAATCTACATTTTGCATGGCACAGAATCTGTCAATCTGGAATGCCATATGTCCCAATCGCTTCTCACCATTCTGGAGTGTTTTTTTTTCCTCTTTTTTTTTTTTCTTTCGTTCGCTTGCATTGAACGCAAACGTGGTCCACATACGAGCTACTTCTTCTTGTGTGTTGGATTGATTTTTATGCGTGAATTAATAATTTCCTATCATGCGAACTCACTCCCACTTTAGAGGTACTGTAATTTACGTCTCCAAGTCAAGGATGAGAGGTTACCAATTTAGTCCAACTGACACGTGTCAGGGTTGAACCCGCTACACCGCATGAGCAAACCAGATGTTTAAGAACAAGCGCCATTATTCATTCAGCCGTGCTGACCTCCCTTCCGGAGTTTTTTAATATTTCTGTTGTTTGTTTAGATTATTTCTCACATGTAATTTTCAGTCGTCCTTAGGCTGAATTTCTTGGGGAGAGCGTGGGGGAAAGGGTGTTCAATGGGACAGGTCTAACCAAAATATTCTTAAAGTAGACAGCCTATCTGTTCATTTTATCTTTAACCTACAGTAACATTTCAGTATAACGAACAACTTACCTATGTTTACTACAGAAATGGGTGCAGCTCTAAATGCGTTAGAAATGCTATTTTAACAACCAGACCAGTTGCTAACACTTATAGTTAAGTTAGCTGCATGTCGTTTAGAGGACGTAGCGGTCAACCCCATCATTTTTGGCTCTTTGTGATTTCTTGACAAGTTCACATTCTGTAGTTTACAATTGCTTTCCGAACGACTCGCACTCATACGATTGTATGAAAATCAGCGCAATGCGGTTGCCATGATCCAAAATTGGCCTCAATAAAGTTAATGTAGTCAGCTAAAAGGACCAGTGAGGGTAAACACTATCCGAATACAGCTCACAACAGGCGTAAAACGACGGTCAGTTAACGCGGGGATTAAAGTCAGGAAGGTCAAACCGTGACTAGACTTCGAGTTTATTCGGTGAAGGGCAGCTGATCCGTCAACATCGAATCATGTTAGCTAAAGAAGATCTACTCTACTGTATCAGTGGCCGACAGAAACTGTATTCGACTTAGTTTCCAGTGGGAATGAAAGAACAAACCAGACTCTACAGTCATCTAGAATGTCCCACGAAGTACAACTGTGGCGGTAAATCGATTGGTAGACGCTGATAGGTCATATTCTCTAACAGCCCCACCGAGTGTTAGAAGTGTGTGTATTCAGACTGGACACGAATGTAAGTTGGTTCAATTTACGATATGGTAATCGAGTGTTGACAGCAACATATGATTTATGACTATGACGCCAAGGGCGATTCGAGAGTAGCGACCCCTTGCATGTACGATGTCAGGCAGTGTCACGTATTGAGCGATGACCAGTCTTGGTCGATGAACGAATTGATCCACCGTGGGTTGTCAAATAAACTCCTCGGGTACACTGATAACGAGTGTGTTGTAACTTCATTTGTCACGCTATGATCCACTTCAGTGAACGTGTGCCAGTTGTTGTATTTGTGACTACGAGCTATCATTTAAACATCAACAACGATATGGAAGCGTTTTGCTCGAAATCGCCCGCAGCTGTGTTTCGAACACGGTATTCGGGAATGCGAATTGCGTTCGCAACTCTTTCGCCACAGCGCAGGCACACATTTATAACCGATTCGTTTTCAACGGTTGTAGTTCGGGAGACCTGGGTTCGAATCCTTGGTAAGGTGCGGATTTTTTTTCTGTCGGGGGCACAAAGAAAATCCTAACCTGCACGGTTTGCAGCGACTGCACTAGCCAGGCGACCTTAATTCCTCAGGATCAAGACCCCTCTGCCCAACACTGCAAGGTACTACAGGTAGTAGATGGCAGCTGACAGTTTTGACAGTAGATTAAAAAATGCTGTGATGCGTAGTAGAGCAGATGTAACAGAAGAGATTCGCTTAGCGACAACCAATCTGAGCACTCAGTCTAAACACCGATGGCTGTTGAGTGTTGATTACACGGTTATAGGCACCTGTAGAAATGTATGGCAATGAAATTGCGATAAACACGCAATGAAAGGCAGAGAACATAATAATAATAAAATGCACTTAGCTCTAAGTAAAGATGACATTAAATCAGAAGCTCACAAAAAGAATAACAGGAGAATGAACACTGATGTGGAATCAAAGCTTGAAATGAAGACGTGCATACATATTGATAGCTCCAAAAAGGATATGTCATATAACAAATCCAATTAACATTTTTTGGAATAAAACATATTGCTGAGGCTACAACTTGGAATGGCGCAATTTCCTATAAATGAAGACATCTGCGCTCAGTTTCAGAAGCATAACAATATACAACATTATGTATACGGGATATAAGTTAATTGCACATTCTTCATATGACAGTGGTCGTTTGTTTTTTTTACTAGGTAATTGTTACGTTCAGCAGAGTGCCATTGCTTCCTGAACGACTGACGTCTCATAACAACGGCATCATAAGAAATATTCATTCATTCATTCATTCATTCATTCATTCATTCATTCATTCATTCATTCATTCAGTATCATGTCCTTTGTAGTACCTCGCTCCCATAACAACCTTCCGGAAAACCTCTCGATCATGAGCAAGATGTCCCGCGTCTGATACACCCATCTGGAGATCATCCGCCACATCCTGCACCCATCTTCTCTTTGGCCTTCCTCTTCCTCTCTTCCCAGGCATATACCCTTCCATTATTGTTCTCTCCAAACTGTCGTGACGTTTCAAGTGACCAAAATACTTCAATTTTCTTTGTTTTATCGTCTTTAATAGCCAACCCTCCTCAATATTCAACTCTTGATGCATTTGTTCTTTTCTTTACCCAAGATATTCTTAGAACTCGTCTATAACATTTATATTCAAAGGCGTTTATGCGCTGTTCAGCTAGTTTAGTAAGTGTAAGAAATATACGTGACAGAATTCCATTCATGAAATATACGACCCAATACACAAACCTTTGACTGGCACCTTGCGGTCTTGACAGACGATAGTTTGTAAAATGAGGTTACCTCTCCATAACACAAAGCCTGGGCTGAATTTAGAGACCATATGTTGCCCATGCAGCATGACCCCTCTCTCGGCCTGTCTAGTTTACTCCAGGGGAAGGGTGACACCAATAAGTCTGGAACAAGTCAAGCTGCAGAAGCTGCCGGATCAGCAAAGGAATGCTCTAACTGTCCGCCTGTCGGAGCTCCGATCCTAGATCAGGTACCAAACAACCAAGGCTTAGAGTCTGATCTGCCCTGCCATGACATTTAGTCTTTAGATTGCATTTCCTCACACCAGGATAAGGCTTGTACCCTCCCAATAGCGCTCTTCCGCCCGACGCCGTTATGCACGAACCTATGACAAAGAAAACCATGTTAACAATGCATAGCACTATGGAACAGGAAAGAGAGAGAGGGGGGGGGGGGGTAAATATTGCAACCCAAAATATTAATAACCAAAGTCATTTATTAAATGGCTAGGAAGCAGCGGTAGCAGAATGGGTAGGCGCTCACCTGCCGTCCAGGTGGTCATGATATGCTCCTAAGGCGTGTTGAAAACTTACTTTAGTACATAACTTATTGAAATAATAACTCCAGCTGTCAGGATAAACTGAAAATACATTTTCTAGGCTGAAGGCATAAACACTGAATCTGTTTAACCATTTTAAGTGAGATAATCAACTTTTTGTGATTTCTTGATACATAATGATTAACTCTTGGTTGTAAATTCATTATGTATTTGTGTTCTCATCTAGCAGTATTATGTAATGGTATTGGGATGTCTCTCGTCTGTGAAAGAATCATCTTTCGTCTCTTCATTGTATTCTTTACTCTGCCCCAGATCTATAAACGAACACTGTGATCAAATACTGTGGTCAAATCAAACAATACAGTGTTATTCATTAAAAGACTAGGAAGCAGCGGTGGCGTAGTGGCTAGACTTTTACCTACCGTTACGGTGGTCATGTGTTCGATTCGTATCGTGGTGCATTCGAATTTTAAAAATTAATATGGGCGCCCAGGTCCACACAGTTTAAAATTGGTACCATAAAATGTCTTGGGAAGTAAAGGCGCCTGCCATGATAACTACCACATCAGCCGCGTGTTGACATGGTTCTCCATGAACACTCACATTGCTACCCCACCTGTTAACATGATTCTCCATGAACACTCACATTGCTACCCCACCTGTTAACATGATTCTCCATGAACACTCACATTGCTACCCCAGCTATTAACATGATTCTCCATGAACACTCACATTGCTACACCATCTGTTGACATGGTTCTCCATGAACACTCACATTGCTACCCCACGTGTTGACATGGTTCTCCATGAACACTCACATTATTACTCCACGTGTTGACATGGTTCTCCATGAACACTCACATTGCTACCCGACGTATTGACATGGTTCTCCATGAACACTCACATTATTACTCCACGTGTTGACATGGTTCTCCATGAACACTCACATTGCTAAAACGCCCACGCCAGTCGTCAGCATGAGGGAAAAGACCTCGATAGAAGGAACACTACGACATATCTCGGCATTACATTTGACAGATGCTTGTCATTTAATTATCATGTTGACAATGTCGTAAGAGACTGGAAAGTCTTAACTCCACTAAAGATGATGACAGCAGCTGACATGAACAATGTCTGTTCTTCCTTCTCTGCCAGATTTCGATCTGGGCTTCCTCATTGTCAGCAAGACGCAGCTTGAAAAATTAGACATGGTGGAAAATAAAACAATGAAATTCGTATTCGGCTGCACTAAAGATACATCGCGCCCTGTCATACGATGTATCTTTGGTTTACCAACGATTGCCATCAGGCACAGAATTGCTTAGGCTAACGCGTACTTGAGTGTATCAGCTGATAAATATCACTTTCTGCATAGCGCCATTGACGACAGAAAGGGAATGGAGCCTCAGAGAAGGTCGCTTCTGGATTGCCGAGGCTGAAGAGATCTTTTTGAATTGGGTGAACTAAACACGGAGAAGAATGGATTGATATACCTGTAGATTTGCAGAAAATACTCACAGGTTGTCAACACTAAGGAGGTACTACCGATATCAGTTGCCTACATCGATCGACACTGAGATAAAGGAACTAGTCGAACAACATTCGCGTGCAGAAGACATCATTATCTACACAGGTGGATCATTGAAGCGCCTTTCAAGGTAGTCTTGGCTTAACACGGCACAAAGGATGGAGTAAACAATCAAAGAGGATAATAGCTCATTGAATGCAACCAATCAAGCTTGACTACGAAGATCAAAGCTTCACTCAGAGCACCCGAAATATAAATATAAAATACACAAAGTAATGCAGCTTTACAGAACAGAATTACGATCTGCGGCGACCAGCCTTCATTAGCAAACAAATACATACACAAAACATAACATGTAATTACAGAGAAGACCCTCCAGCGACTACATCAAGGCATAAGGACGGGATGAAAAAAATTAAAAGATTGAAAAAATGAGAACAATGTAGAGAAAATGAAAATTTGAATTTTTTTTTTTTTTGGCTTCGTGTCTTAGAACCCCAGGCTGTGACAATAACATGAATTTCACCTTGATTATATAAACAGCCGTGGGAGTCTCTGATGTCATGGTGACCTGAGTAGGGGATAATAACGTTTCAGTGAAGATCCCAGGTAAATGAGCGGAAGTGGTACATGAAAAAAAGGGACAGGAAGGTAAGGCGGGAAACTGGAAGCAATGGAGATGTGATGGTGGTTCGAGAGTGGAAGCTAAGAAGGACTGCTTCAGTGGATTTCCGTACAAAGCATGATTGGGAGCCAGTAAAAAGTTGGCCACAATGTACGAATGCTAAAGAGCAATGATGTGTGCACCTAAGTATGTTGGTGACAATAGCGAATCTCATTTTCTGTGCTCCTTTATGTGTGTACGAAGAGAATCCTAAAGTCTGGGCAGGCTTATATGTGTGAGCGCACATACATACATTTAAACACATCAACAAACATTCATACAACAATATACGAGAGCGAGACAATAAGTAAGACACACAGTTCTGTGGGATGGCATGTAAATGTAGTTGGTGTTTTCTACAGGTGTCATTAGGTGACAGCAACATCGAACTTTATATTCCCGTTCGTCAGGTAGCGGTAGGTATCTTATGCGCATGCGCAGCGCATAAACAAAATGGCGACTGTACATACGGAGTGTACAACCAAAGAGCAACGTGCTGTTGTGCGTTTTTTTTTTTTTTTGGTGGGCAAAAGGACTGCCTGCAAAGGACATTCATAAGGAAATTCTTCCTTTTTATGCTGAAAATATTTTTCCCGTAAAGCGGTGCATAGCTGGGTAGAAAGATTTTCCCAAGGACGCTCTAAAATTGTTGATGAAATCCGATCTAGGAAGGTTATGCTGACAGTGTTCTAGGATTGTCAAGGAGTGCTTTTAACCAATTTCAAGAAGAAAGGTGGCAATGTGAATTCTGAATTGTACTGTAAAGTTCTGTCGATCTTCATGATGCAATTCGAAGAAAACGTCAAGGACTGCTGACTAGAGTAGTGTTGCTTCTTCATGACAATGCCAGACCACATACGGCTCGATTAACGCAGGAGAAAATTAACCAACTAAGGTGGGAAGTTCTGGAATATCCACTTTACAGCCCCGACTTAGCCCCTAGCGATTTCCACCTTCCTGGTCCCTGAAAACCCACCTTGGCGGGAGAAAATTCGTGAATGACGCCGAAGTTGAAACTGAAGTGAAAACGTGGTTCAGAAAATAGCTCTATGCAGCCGGTTTAGGAGTGCTGATAAAACGATGGGGTGGATAAGAGCATCAATGTTGGTGGAAATTATGTTGAGAAATAAAGGAACAATGTATGTATACAAATAAACTGGTTTCAAGTTGTTATCATATTTAGTTATTTTTCTACAGCCATTTGTGACGTATTTATTGACTTCCCCTCGTACATTTTTATGTATATGGTATATATGAGAAAGGGGGGGGGGGGGTGTATAGTGCCGGTAATATGCCACATGGGATTTACGGAATTAGAAGGGAAGGTCGAAACATACGAGGCTCAACTCATACTATTCCATATGAAATAGGGTCAGTAGGGTTGATTAAACAGGAAGTCACGCACGAGATAATCATATCAAACTCCATGAACTTGCTACAGATAATGGTAACCAGCAGTCTCCGCACCGAATAGACGGAGAACATCCAGAAGGCGATCTTCTCATCACTCATCTGGATGTACGCACCGGGACATGCCGGAGGTAAGGTAATGAACGCGCAGACTAACTGGCAACTAATACGCCAATACACTCGGACAGAAGAATAGGCAGAACTGATATATTCAATGCTGTATGGACTCGCTCGGGGGATACAGCCAAGACTCAGGCACGAGCCGATTACATGAACTGAGTGACAATCCGGCCAGGCACGCCAGTGCCGCTATCGAGGGAAAGAGAAGAGATAGCATAAGCAACTCGTTATAGGGACAATGAGCAGAAACACTTCGGGCTGGCTGTTGCATCAGAGTATTGAACACTATGAGAGCGCCCAATCTGCAGAGACATCGTTGTATTTAGCATAGCATAACATAACCCACCCAGTGCCGATTAGTCTACACAAATAAGGTTCTATTGACCCAATGCTATTCAAGGTGTGTAAAAGGGTCCTTTACATTTTTACTATTAAAAGGCTGTGAGTATACTCTTACGAATGAAGATAGACATCCATCCATCATGTGCCATGCCGATAAATGTGGGTGGTCATCTTTTGCCATCTCACTCGATCACCAGAGTCGTGGCTCAGCTCCGTGTTCCTCTCTCGACCATGCCACGTGGCCAAGCCATCCAGGGATTTACTTCTCGGTCTTCCCCTTGGTCTCCTCCTTTCGATCTTGCCAGTTGTCACCAAGTTCTCCAATTAATTTCTTCTCATAACATGCCCAAAATATTTTGACTGTCTACGCCTAATATTTCTAGTCAGTTTACGATCTTCATTTGTATCTTGAAGGACTTGGTCATTGCTTTTTCTGTCTGTCCATGGTTTTCTTTGCATTTTCCTCAGAGATCACATGTCCACGGTTCACCTCCATACAAAAGTACAGGTTCTCTGTCGCACTTCAACACCCTTTTTCTCGTTTCAATTGATATCTTTTTATTGGTCAGTATGTTTGTCATCTTGCAAAAGGCTACCTTCGCAATGGCAATACTTGTTCTAATTTCTTCCAGGCATCTCCCATCAGATGTTATGACTGTTCTGAGATAACTGTACCGATTCACTTGTTTAAGAATATGCCCATTTACTCGTATATCACATAGTGATATTTTTTTCTTCCCAGTGACTACCATAATCTGTGTCTTCTTACAATGTAATTCTGACCCTAGTTGTTCACTGTGTGCAACAACCGCATCTACTAAATGTTGCAGGTCCTGTTCATTGACTGCAATTAAGACTGTATCATCTGCATATCTAATGTTATTGATGTATCGTCCCCCAATGTTGATTCCTTCCATGTCTTCTATATTTCTGAAATATTTTCACTGTAAGGGAAAAGTAGATCTGGAGATAATACACATCCCCGTCTCACACACATTATGAATACTACACTTGTCTAGATGACATGACTATATAATCTTTACAATACGAAATAGCAAAGAAACATAAGAAAACAACATAACTATCTATTATCCGAAACACAAAACAACAACAATAAACATTATATATCCTAATTATAACTTAGAAGGGGTTGAAAAGGATAATATAGGTATAAATACTACTATTATTACTCTCTCTCTTCTGTAACTATTTGTAATATACTAGTTGTCCCGGCGCTGTGGTGAATGGGCTGCGAACACAATTTGTAGACCCCCATACCGCGTTCGAAACACAGCTGCGGAGGATTTGTAAACACACCGTTATGCGCTGGTTGTCATAGAATCATATGAGTGCCGGCCGTTTAGAAATCATTGGCAAAGGATTGCACGTAAACCTGCCAAGAAATCATAAATAGCCAAACAAATGCCGTGATTGACTGTGACGTCCTGCTAAGGATGTGCAACTAATATTTGTTATATATTTTATGCTAGTATACTAGTTAGCTGCATGTTATTTTAGCAAAAAGCTGGAAGAGGACGATGAAAGAAACCCCAGCATTTTTTGATCGATTTTCTGAGCAATGTTTTATTCAGTAGCTTGCCATTGTTTTGAGAAAGGTCGACGGTCATGCCATTGTGAAACTCAACACAAAGCTAGCTTCCCCTACATGGCCTGCTTGTGGTATTTTATATAAGTGTCATCCCTGGGGTGAGGGGAATCAACACCGACATCCTTTTAACCCCAAATCCTTATCCTGAGAATCTCCCAGCTTTCTGTCCACAACACGCCGTCAGTCCCTGGATCTCTCTCTCTCTCTCTCTCTCTCTCTCTCTCTCTCTCTCTCTCTCTCTCTCTCTCTCTCTCTCTCTCTCTCTCTCTCTCTCTTACCAATGGACCATGCCCCCTCTCATTCTTTTCCAAAACATACTCACACAACACTAGTTTTTTTTAATAAAAACTGACAAAAACAATTTAATAAAGAAAAGTGTCAGGTGTGTGCACAGTGTATGTGTAGAATGTCTGTCGTATAATCTAACATGTATGTAGTGTCAGACCGAATAGCTCAGGAGCAAAGTCTGTTTCCTCACTGTACTGGCCACAAAACAGCACCATATATGATGGACAGAAAACCTCACCTAAATGATGTGTCTCTCAGGCCAAGTGTCGACTTCCTCCGATAGCTCTTGAACAGTCCGGATGCTTGGTCGTCAATAGTGGAAACAGTCCAATATTGATCATCAATCTAACACACACAGTGTCCCTACTCTTTCATAAAAATTCTGGGACCAAAGAATCCTAAAAATTAATGTTACTGTCACTTTGGAAAAAAAACCATTGTTAGTATTTTACTGTTCATAGGAATTCCAAAAATGTAACACACACAGTTAATCGGTAATGATTGGAATTCACCAATTGTAACACATACTGTTAATTGGTAATGATAGGAATTCACCAATTGTAACACATACTGTTAAGTTTCCAGGAATCTAGATCTACTAATGTTCCTGGTACAAGTGTTATTGTCAGTGTCTTGATTTTAATGTGATGTAACCTATCACCTAGGAAACAATCTTATATTATCCTCGTTTTCTGCTCAGCAGAGCACATGTTCCTGCAGACCCTCTGGGTTATGGGCCCAGTGCAAAAGCCTCTCAGTAAACTCTGCCTTCAATACACGAGCCATCACTTTTCTTCCAGCTGGTGGTAACTATGGTGGAACCTGTTGAAGAGAGAACACACCTGGTGAGAGCAACCCGATTCCAACCTTTATTAGGTGAGTGTAGGCCACCGGCCGCACTCAGAAATAGAACAGAGAACCAAACTCTGTCATAAGGCCGAGGAGCTCATCACATTGGTCTGAGTAATGGTAAGACAAGGAAAGATTAAAGGAAAAGGGCAGAAACCCAGCAGATGCCCTACTGGAAGATCCTTACAATTTTACATTTCCTTCATCCCCCCAACCATCCTCAATCTCCCTAAATATCATCCCACTACATTGCCCTTAACTCACTGAGTTGATTGATATCTCACACCAGCTAGTTTAAGCCACGCGATAGGCTACTGTTGCCGACGCTCTTATAATACTTCCTATCAACGCACATTACTACACTCGATTCCTAAGAATAATCTAATGTAGGTTTATTTACTTAATTACCATATATGTATTCCGGTTTGAAAATTGAGACTATTGAATAACACAATGGTTAAATGTCCGCCGATGCAAATCAACATTAGACGCTATAGTCTCTCTCTAGAAACAAACTAAGAATATTGCACACGTCCGTAGCGCTTCACAACTTTTGGTCGACTAACCCCAAAGTTGTTTACCTCAACTGATTTAATACTGGGTCTGAGTGACGTCACAAAACTGTCTAGACACTAGACAGTCTAGAATCTATTTTTCTCTCTCCTGTTTAGACTGGGTGGAAACAACCCGCCGTCTATTCCACTTTCATCTGGGGACCTGTCCCGGCACTTCAAAAGGTCTTGCCGGCCTGTGATCTAGAGAATTCTTGTTCCCACAACAAAAGATCTGGCCGCCTTACATCCAGACAGAGTGTCTCCAAATTCAAAGGATGGCTGCCGCTTGCAGACGTATGGCGCTATAGTCCTTCCTCGATCAACAACACATTAAAGAAATGCCGGCTGGTTGTAGAAGTTTGGCGCAACTTTCTGTCATCAATCGACCTCCAAGATTTATTGTGACACTGCTCCTGACGTCGAACCTGGTGTGTCGGGATTGTGAAACTGTATCACTACCCTAAGTCAAAGTTCAGTCCCAAGTGGTTGTGTATTGATTTGATCTATCATTCATTCATTCATTCATTCATTCATTCATTCAGTAGCATGTCCTTTGCAGAACCTCGCCCCTATAACAACCTACCGGAAAACTTCTCGGTCATAAGCAAGATGTCCCGCGTCCGATATACCCATCTGGAGATCACCCGCCACATCCTCCACCCATCTTCTCTTTAGCCTTCCTCTTCCTCTTTTCTCGGGCATATGCCCCTCCATTATTGTTCTCTCCAAACTTTCATGAGTTTCAATTGACCAAAATATTTCAAATTTCTATGTTGTACCGTCTTTAGTAGCAAACCTTCTTCAGTATTCAGCTCTTGTCGTATGGGTGCATTTGTTCTTTTCTGAATCCAAGATATTCTTAGAACCTGTCTATAACATTATGTGCCGTTCAGCTTGTTTAGTACGTGTCCCAGAGGATAATGTTGCAATGGGAAAGATGCGTGCTCTTAAGAATCTAATTTTTGTAGCTCTATCTGTCCCATACCACATTTTATTCAGTTGTTTTAGTTTTTGAAGTGCAATAGACATACGTCTTTTAATTTCTTTCATTGTGCCACCATTGTTGGTAATTAATGACCTAAGATATTCAAAATTGTCCACTACCTCCAATTTTTCCTCATTAACATATATTTCTTTCTCCATAGTAGTTTTATATGTATGCATTATCATCTTGTGCTATGTTAAGATATAAGTTTTGATTTTAACTACACTTTTGGGTTGAGGTTATTAGGTTTTCTATACCATTCTGTTATGTGGATAGTAATACGGTATCATCAGCATATCGAATCTCTGGTATTTCATTACCATCGATATTTAGGGCATCATATTGCGCCTTGGTTATATCATGTCCGATATATGACTGGCTAATGCCAATTTATGAAGCCTATGGTACTGTTTGCCGGTCTCTCTGGCTGAGGGGTTACAACACTTTCTCCGTAATCCCGTTTATCACGCAGAGTCTCGTAGCGGGAGAGAACTGGGAGCGGTTCGACCCCCGCTGGTGACTTGCAGGATACTGAGCCGGCCGCTCAGAAAGCAATGGCAAACTACTGAGCGTAATCTTGCCAAGAAATCAACAGACAGCTGAAAGATGATGCTGTTGACAGCGATGTCCTGTATAGGATATGCAATAAAAAAAACAAACAATGGTACTGTTTATGTGGTTAGATCCGAATTATGTTCATTTCCATAGTTGTGGATTCAGATTTTCTCATAGACCTGATTAATGAAAACACCGCTTTTTAGTGTTTAGTTGGCTGTGTGTCAAGTACACTTGTTCAAACGAAGCTCTATCGTCATTTGGGCAGGGGGGATGTGCAAGGTTCGAATCCCGGTGTGGTCACTTTAGCTTGCAATATATACTTTTTTTATTTTGCGTAATGTTTCCTATAGTTTCTTTTTCTGTCCTCTGCTATTTATTTCTCCTTTTATTGATGTAAGAGTTCTAATAAAACATCCCAATTTGCACATCGAATATCGGTGCCGTTATAATATATGCCATTAATCTCCATCAAGGAAGCAACAACTACAACGGTTTTTTTTTTAGTTTTTTTTTTTTCCATCCACCCATGGACCGTTTAGTTACACATTCCTAAGAAATTACATTTCCACTACTGTCGCATCTCTATATTACATATTCCGACAATATTTAGAAGACAGAAGGAAACTCTCCGTCTGCAGACCCGGGTTCGAATCCTCCGTAAGGTGTGGATTTTTTTCTGTTGGGTGCAGAAAGATAATCCGAACCTGCACTAGTCAGACGGCCTTAATTCCGCAGGCTCAAGATCCCCGTGCCGTACCTGCAAGGTACTATAGGCATTAGGTGTCAGAAGAATACAGTAGCCACGGTCCATGACAGGTCACTCAGGACTAATAATACACGGTCGTCTAATGCCTGCTTGTGTTGCAACACGGATCGTGTCGTGTTTCATGTTTCGTGCGCACGACCCGTGTAGGGGACAAAACAAAACAAAGGGTTGTGCGGAGTTAGTTAGAAATGGCCAGTGGTAGGGTCGAGTTTTAGATCTAGTTTAAATTGTATAGTATTAGGTAGCGGCTCGGGAGTTAGCCATTGATTATGTTGTAGATCAGGGGTGGCCAACACGAGGCCCGCGGACCGAATGCGGCCCGCCGGTAGTCATGCAGTGGCCCGTGGAGTGGGGAACGACGATGTGGTCGAAGCTGTAGCACAGCTTGCTTGTTGACTTTAATTTAACACACACACAAAATTAGGTGCGTGGCCCGGCAGGAAATATTATTTCTGAAATGTGGCCCGCCTACTGAAAAGGTTGGCCACCCCTGTTTTAGATTGTTCCATGTTCTTAGCTTAGGAAGCAATATTCTGTGCTTCAGCGTTAGGTTACGAAAGTTGTCACTATAGTATGTGTCAGTTTATAAGCCCGCGTACCGACGAGAGGCAACATGATATTTTTATTATTTGAATGACCGCGATACTGTTTGTACTGAGAGAGGCATAAGTCAAAATAGAGTTGAGAGGTGTGATTCCTCCCATTTACACGTGTTTCTCATGTTTACATTAACATTTCTCACTGAAATTGACATTTAATTTGTTCTTAATTGTACCCATCTTGCAAGAGGTTACTTTTGCGACAGCGATTATTTTTCTAACATCTGCATGACACGTCTAACAACTTTTATAGTTTACCTGAGATAGTTGTTCCGATTTACATATTAAAGAATTTCACAATTTTATTAGAGATTGAATTAAATTTCAGTATTTCTTTCTTCTCGGAAGCGAATTATATTCACTGCGTATAAAAACTTATCTATTCAATGCTGCAGATCATTTTATGAACACATACAGGCCTTTGAAATATAAATGTTACAGAGGAAAATTAAAGATGCCTTAAACCGCAAGGCGAACAAGCAGCTCTTTCCAACAAGACCTCACAATTGAAGACGATTGGTTATTAAGATAAATAGTTAGTTATTTGTTTATCCTTCACGGGACGCTGCAATCAACCCTAGCATGTTTTGGTTGTTTGTGATGTCTTTGAAAGTGTACGTTCAGTAGTTTGCCATTGCTTCCTGAACGACCGGCACTCATACGTTTGTATGGGAGCTAAGTCAAGCGGTCTGCTTCCAAATCGCCCGCAGATGTGTTTCAATAGCGGTATGTGGGATTATGAATTGCATTCGTAACCCCTTCACCACAGTGTCGGTTAGGATAAATAAACATGAGGACAATGAAATATTCTGGACATGTGAACAGACAAGGCAGTCTAGAAAATATGAATTTGGAGGTTTAGTTAGCGGGTCAACATCACAGCACACGGGTGTAACCCATAAGTGCTCCGTTATACTCCTAACTCAAGCCTGAGTCCGCAGAATCACAGCTTAGTGCACGAACTCCGTAGCACTGGCGAGGATCCTTCAATACTTTCGGTAGATTTTTAACTCGAAATTTTGCCTGGCAGCGCCGTTAGGCTACTCTTGTTCGATTTCCAACTGCCAAGGGATTTTTACGTGCGCAACAATACACACTGGCGCCCGATCTCATTACCCAGAGACCAGGGGAAATTTTGTTACTAGAAGTCTACGTGAAAAAATCCCGGTCCTCACCTGGACTTGAACCCGAGACCTCCAGCACTCGAGGCGGACACCATACCTCGAGAACACTCAACCACCCCCCTCCCCCTCCATCCTAAATTTGGAGGGAATAGTACCGACGAAACGGAGAAGATGAAGGCTATATCGTAGATAGATTCATGATATGATGAATAATGTATAAATAACAGCACAAGAGAGTGGGAATATATCTTATGATATAGAAAGATCTCCACACACCTCCATGAAGGCGAAGTTACACACAAGCCAGACTCCTGGATGATTATAAATTCATAATGCATTGAGTCAATGCGAAACTGGATACTGAACTAAAATATTAACATAATATCCTGCATCGACTGATAGTTGTCCGGAAATTACGGGAAGTAAAGTTTTTCTTGAAGTAATTAAAACAGAATCTACTCAACGTCATTAAAGCAGCATATAATTAAGGAGTTGGCAACCTATGCACGCTCAATGGCTCGCTGAATGAATATTATTATTATTTCAAAAAAAAATATATATATATAATTCTATTAAAGCTATACCAGTTTTTACATCATTTCGGTCTGTTCATAGTCTAGTCACTGCGACTTCCATCGACGACGAACTGTATTTTTCATGGCGGACTTTTGTGTTGGCATTCTGGCAGCTGTCTTATGTCTATGCGGGTTGTTGGTTTGTCTAGATTTCTGGCTGTTCCACTTTTCACATGGGGCAGTTAGGAGTATTTTGTGTGATATTCATTGGCACAGGAACGCAACATTATGAGGCTACCCTTTGCCGCTAAGTTGGAACCGCGACTGACTAACTAACTAACATCACTTCAAAAACACACAGTTGTTATATACGAGAATTAAGAATGTTCAGTCTGATGTAAACTGAGTAAGTATAGAATAACAATGACTGATCTTGAATAAATTGTTTCCGTTCAATGCTTCAGCGCTCTCCTGATCACCCCACCACCAACGCTATAGTTCTCTCCGCCGTCGTGCCCATGTAACCCGTTGACCGCAGTTCAACACCTGGAGTTATTATTAAGTAATACGACCCCTGTTCAAGTACTGTTCCCGGTTGGTGTGTTCATCGAAAAACTTTTAACTAGACTATGGACTTAAACAACTGCTTAACAATGTGCACTCCCTGCCATTTTGCGACAGCCTACGAGTCGTTATGTACATGCCTTGGGAATTAAAAACCCCTTTCACAGTGCTCTTTACCAGAAACGTTCAGACTGTTGACAAAGTATCCATAGATTGTCACTTGTAATCGATACTGTACACATATCTCGTCGATCGTCTAACCAATCGCCACGTTAAATGGATTTTTTGAAATTTATACAATCGAGCTTTGCTATTATCGAATTTATCGCGTTTATCAGATCGCTAGCCCCTCCCTAGAAGCTTTAACGATGTGGTTTAATAGGAGCTTGCTGAATATTCCATGGACAGTAAAAAACGAGTATTCTACACGTTTTGAAATGGCCTTAAAAACAAAGACAACTTATAACGTGCATCACAGATAGACAGTCATCATTTATTGACCATCTTATTAAATAAAAACAACAAACTAGAACATATTGTAACAACTGGACACATTTGTGGAAAGAGAGACAGAGGAAGCCAAATAGAGAAACCCCGTGACAGTATTGTGTCGTGGCAGGGAAAGGTGTCAGCGCACGAGCTGATTCATGCCATTTGAGATTGCAAGATGTGGCAAAGCATGATGGCCCACACCAGTCGGCAACGCAAGTGATGATGCCGTCAGATGTAATGTCAAATGTAGATTGTTATGATACCATTATTGTCATCTTCACATCATCGAAGTCGTCTATCTCAACAAGAAAGAAAAAAACTCAAGAATGACCATACTCACAATCATCATCATCATCATCATCATCATCACCATCATCATCATCATCATCATCATCATCATCATCATCATCAAGGTTTGAACAAATTCACTGGATGCTACATGTCCAGCCACCACAACAAGCTTCAAGAACACCAGTTAGCTGTGTAACGAGAGGCAACAAGATAAGCGACATGGTCCGTTATATGAAAGACAAGTGTCTGGAGTTGTTTATTCCACATCAAAACATTGTTGTGGATGAATGCGTACAGTGTACAAAATGTACAATCCCCAGAAGCCTCACAAATGGGGACTGCGAGTGTACGCATTAGCTGACTGCCACACTGGCTATTTATGTGCGTTGGAGCCATATTATGGTTCCTCTACAACAAATCAGCTGTCAAATCCTGGCTTACCATTCACTGCTAGAATTGTTCTGCATCTATGTGATGAATTGTTGCAGAAAGTCCGTGGTCGCGGCTACCATCTGTTCACTGACAGATTCTACACAGGACATACGCTGGCCATGGCGTTATTAGATCAACATGTTCACACAACTGGGACTGTCATGAGCAACAGACAAGGCCTGCCACCACAAATCAAGAACAAGCACAAACTCTCAAAAGGTGATACGATTGCGTGGACACGTCAAAATAAAGAAATGGCTTTATCATGGAAAGACAAAAGAGTTGTCAACATGCTAAGCACATACTATGATATTGGACAAACTGTCATTCAGAGAAGAACTAACAATGGTGGCACTGAAGATATTACAAAACCAAATGCAGTCATTGAATACACAAAACACATGGGTGCTGTTGACCGTTTTGACCATTACTGCAACAGCTACTCTTTCACAAGAAAGTCTCTAAAGTGGTGGAAAAAAACATTTTTCTGGCTCCTAGAAGTGGCAGTTGTGAACAGTTTCATCCTTTATAAAGAGATACACGCTGACAAGGTTATTGACCACATTCAATATAGAAAAGAACTGATCCAGCAGCTTGTGTCCGAACAACGAGCCTCTCAGCCCATTCGCCGAAGAGGACGACCATCAACTCTAGATGCAGAGGAGAGACTTGACCGGCGCCAGCACTTCATTGCCCAATTCAGTGAAAAGAAAACAAAAGATTGTGCAGTGTGTAGTGACAGAAAAACACCTGGTCAGAGGCGACAGACAGTCTTTTACTGCGAAACTTGCTCACGTCAACCCGGACTACATCCTGGTACATGTTTCAAAAAATACCACACTATGGCACAGTATAAATAAAAAAACACTATTTTTTTGGACAATCTTCAGCCAATAACATTACATAATAACCAATAATCAATAAAATTACATTCAACATTAAATATGTTCTGTTATTTCCTTTGGAAAATGAGTGAATGTAGCTGACATCAGTTTTGATTGTTTTTTCCCAAAAATATTCCGAGCTGGCAACAAGTCAGACCCAAAAAAAAATCGAGTGGAAAAGGTTATAGAAAGATTGGAAATAACCGGAGCCAAAAAAGCAATACCTCGTGAACACAATCTATCAAGAACTTAATTCACAACGCATTGATTAACTACTCCAGAGTGAAGTATTTCCCCCGTGTTTTAAATCTAAATGCGATTTCCGTACTAACCAATGCACTTGTGATTAATTATTTATGATATAAGGAGTGGAGGAAATTGTATATGTATTCGTTGCACTTTGTTGTTGGATTTTCGTGGTGTATAATAAATCACATATCGTGAACGATGAAATGAAATGTTACAGAGACCACATTAACTATTGAAACTCTCAGGAACCGTTCTAACTAAACGAGTTAAACTTTAATTAGATCACAAAGAAAGTACAAACGAGAGAGAGAGAGAGAGAGAGAGAGAGAGAGAGAGAGAGAGAGAGAGAGAGAGAGAGAGAGAGAGAATGTGTGTGTGAGAGAGAGAGAGAGAGAGAGAGAGAGAGAGAGAGAGAGAGAGACTACTTCGTGGTTTGGCTGGTAGAATGACTCTGGTTCCAAAAGTATTCTGTAAGATTGCTTTCGGATTTGTGATTGGGAAAGTAGTCAGACAGGGAAATCAACACTAAAGCGTGCCTTTCGACATTTGAGTTGATCGGGCCTTGCTTCGGCTTTCGCTTTAAGCTGTTAATGGCAATAAAAACGGAGAAACAGATTCCACGGACTCAAAACGGTACATCATTGAGAACGGACACGCAGATGGTCAAAGTGACAAAATGGATTTTAAATGGTCGCACTGTTTAACTGGTATTCTTATTGTCATAAATATGTCTTTACTGCTGCAGGTGAAGGTCATCAAGACTCTCCAGCCTTCTCTCTTATCTGGTATGTTGATGCAGTTGCTGCTCAATCAATCAATCAATCAATCAATCATGTGCCATGCCGGAAAGCGTGGGCGGTCATGACTCGCCATTTCACTCGATCACCAGTGTCGTGGATCAGCTCAGTGTTCCTGTCTCGTCCATGCCATGTGGCCAAGCCATCCAGGTATTTTCCTCTCGGTCTTCCTCTTGGTGTGTTCCCCTCGATCTTGCCAGTTGTCACTAAGTTCTCCAATCCATTTCTTCTAATAACATGTCCAAAAAATTGTGACTGTCTACGTCTAATTTCTCTAATCAGTTTACGATGTTCATTTGTCTCCTGTAGTACTTGGTCATTGGTTTTTCTGTCTGTCCATGGTATTCTTTGCATTTTCCTCAGAAACCACACTTCTGCAGTCATCAGATGCTTTTCAGCTTGACTGCTCATTGTCCAAGTTTCACATCCATACAAAAGAACAGGCTCTATGTATCCCCTCAACACTCTTTTTCTCGTTTCAATTGACATCTTTTTATTGGTCAGAATGTTTTTCATCTTGCTAAAGGCTACATTCGCCATGGCGATTCTTGTTCTAATCTCTTCAAGGCATCTCCCATCAGATGTTATAACTGTTCCAAGATAATTGTACCGATTCACTTGTTGAAGAATATTTCCATTTACTTGTATATTACATTGTGGCACTTCTTCCTTCCTACTGACGACCATAACCTGAGTCTTTTTACAATTTAATTCTAACCCCAGTTGCTCACTGTGTACAACAACCGCAGCTACTAATTGTTGCAGGTCCTGCGCATTGTCTGCAATTAATACTGTATCATCTGCATATCTAATGTTATTGATGTTTCGTCCTCCAATGCTGATTCCATTTATATCCACTACATTTCTGAAAATATTTTCACTGTACAGGGAAAAAAGATCTGGAGACATCACACATCCCTGCCTAACACCTCTCTTAATTGGCTGATACTGTCCCACTTCATTATCAATCCTTATTGCAGCTTGTTGTTTCCAATATATGTTTTTTATAAGTCTAATGTCTTTCCCATCAATTTGTAGATCTGCAAGCATATCCACCATGCTGACATGTCTAACGCTATCAAAAGCCTTTGTATAGTCAATAAAGCAAAGATGTATATCCTTGTTTACTTCTATAGCACGTTCAATAACTGTTCGCAGCATATACACAGCATTTACTGTACCCTTTCCTTCTACAAACCCGCATTGTTCTTCCCCTATTTCAGGTTGTATCTTCTTCCTCATTCTTTGCATGATAATTCTTAGCAAAATCTTTGTGATGTGACTCATTATACTAATTGTTCTATGTTGATCACATTCCAAGGTTCCTGATTTCTTTGGGATTGCAATAAATATAGAGTTACATAATTCAGGAGGTATATCTCCAGTATCATATAATGTGTTCAGCAGTCTGGTGACTTGATCTAGTCCAAATTCTTCTAAAGCTTTAATCATTTCTGTTGTGATGTTATCTGCACCGGGGGCCTTGCCAGCTTTCATATGCTTAAGAACATTTCGAACCTCCATCTCCAAAATTGGCGGTCCTTCATTATTAAATCTAATATCATACTGTTCATCTCTGTTATCATCATAAAGGTGTTTCACATAATCTGTCCATACCTGTAGAATCTGGTCTTTTTCTATTATGATTTTGCCATCTTCAGTGTTTAGACACCCTGTTGATGTACTTGTTCTTGTTGCTGCTACTTATATCATTATTATTAGTTGCCCTACTGTTTAGGACAATTCAACCCGTCTTCGCTTGCAACTTTTGCCAAGTATTTTCCCCACAGCATAAGGCTAATTTCTCTGTCCAACCTCTATGCAGATGTGCCAGATAAATTGTGTTTGTTAATTTATAGGATTGATGAGTGATATTATAACACTTGCAATTCTTACTACTCAGCATCGACACTTCCGGTCTAGTCTGGCGAACAGGCGAGCGATCCGTTAAGGCTTTAGAGCAGTGTTTCCCAACCTTTTTTGTGCTATGCCCCACCTAAGCCTTTCTAGAATTCTTATGCACACCCCCCCCCCCCCCACACCTAACATATACATTATTTTTAATATTCAAAAATTGAAATGTTCACTAAAGAAACTTGAATGATAGGATTTAGGAAGAAATCAATAGGAAATTATTGAGCAAACACAGTAAGTAAATTTTTAAAACATATAATGGAGAACTGAAATTCAAGTACAAAATAACTTTAATGAAAGATGTTTCTATATTATATTAATTATTGATTATTTAAATTCAGTGAGATTCTTGCGCATGATGCTTGCTGCAAAGAGATTTTATGTCAGGTTCCAGTTTAGTTAACTTCAGTCTCAAGTCTCCCCGTTTTGTTATATCCAGCCGATTTCATCCATTTTCGAATTGCCCCCCCCCCCCCTTAACAATCAAATTGCCCCTCTGTGGGGCGTGGGCCCCACGTTGGGAAACACTGCTTTAGGGCGTTTTTGCTTCTGGCTACTGCCTGGTAACGTATTTCCCGTATTTTAGACTTGTAGTACATGGTAACACCGCCCAGCTACTAAGTTGAGTGCCTGGGAAGACACTGAGCAGGGTATTTCATGTGGAATGCATTTTATATGTCTGCTGTGGTTTTTGTTATGAACTGCATGTTAATAACATGGCGGTGGTTTGTCACTGAACTAGTTGGTTTGCCTTATGCAGCGATGTGTGCAACTGCTGGTTTTGGTAGTGACTACTCCTTACATCGACGATGAATAGTAATGATAGTGGTCGACTGTTTGTGTTGGCGCTCTTTCAGCGGCCTTATGTATGAATACATGTGTCTGCCGTTTGTTTTGTGGAAACTGCTGTCTATTAGACTTTTCACATGGGGCAGTGAGGAGTTGTTTGTGTGATATTCGCTGGCACAGGAACGAAGTATTTCGCGTGACACGTTACCATGACGTGGCAGCCGCGACTAGCTATTATGGACTAATCAGCTTTCGTTTGTTTCTTTGTCCACAATATTCATTGAAATATAAACCAAATCTGCACTGCTTTCGCTTTCTTTACCATTTCATTACTCGGTGTCCAGCAATCGGGTCCGTACAGAAGGTCAGGAGACACAGAACTTTTCAGTACTTGTAATATTGTTGTTATTCATGACGTTTCTAATTCTCTTAAAAGCGTCCTTGAATGTGGAGGTTCTTTTCTTTATCTTTGTCACATCTTCCGTAAGTAATTACTTTGAAGCCATGATACTGTAAGAGCTCGATCAATTTGATTGATATTCCTTATATATATATATATATATATATATATATATATATATATATATATATATATATATATATATATATATATATATATATATATATATATATATATATATAGACCGATTAATTTAAATTTAATAGTTAACTTTTGAAAAATTAACGATTAATTAATCGTTAATTTCGATTAAAGCAAAACATTTATAGTCACATAACTCATATTATAGTCCTATTTGTCAAAATTCGAAATAACACTGGATTGTATTGTTCATATGTCATCTAATAACCAACTATGCAAACAGACGAGTATTTTTTTTCCCGCGTTTCCATCTTGTTTCAAGATAGTGCGGTCAACATCAGCATCTTTCAGCTGTATGTTGATTCCTAGGCTAGATTACGCTCATCAGCACGCCACGACTTTCTGAGCGACCGGCTCCATACTCTCATAAGTCACTGGCGCGACTCGAACCGCTCCCAATTCTCGTGCGCTCAAGTGAACCACGTGAGTATTCGGGGTTACGGAGAAAGCTGCTAACCCTTCAACCAGGTAGACAGGCAAACGACGAGTATGTTGACATTATCTGGTTCAAGTGACAAGCGCGTTTTATGAACAATATAACCAGCAGAGCTGAACAATCGTTCACATGGAACTGAGGTAGCCCGTATGCACAGAATGGTCTTGGCAAGGAATGTCAATTTTGGATATCGATGTTATTAAGTTTCCACCATTGTAAAGGGTCAACCGATTCAGCAACGTTCTTCTCCATTTCAGACTCAATTAGCTTAATACTTTCTTTATTTGGTTTACATATAATTTCATTGTCAATGTCAGTATCATTCGTTTCAGCAGTCTCCATCTGCTCATCTTGAAGCTATTTGTTGTTCAATACGTGACCGAGTACGTTCTCTTGCATCTTTTGACAAACAATTTAGGTCAGTGTTTCCCAACGTGGGGCCCACGCCCCACAGGGGGGCAATTTGACTGTTAAGGGGGGCAATTCGAAAATGGAAGAAATCGGCTGAATATAACAAAACGGGGAGACTTGAGACTGAAGTTAACTAAATTGGAACCTGACATAAGATCTCTTTGCAGCAAGCATCAAGCGCAAGGATCTCACTAAATTTAAATAATAAATAATTACTAATAATTAAAATAATATAGAAAAATCTTTCATTAAAATTATTTTGTACTTGAATTTCAGTTCTCCATTATATGTTTTGAAAATTTACTTACTGTGTTTGCTCAATAATTACCTAGTGATTTCTTCCTAAAACCTATCATTCAAGTTTCTTTAGTGAACATTTCAATTTTTGAATATTAAAAATAATGTATATGTTGGGGGGGGGGGGGGGGGTGGGGGGGGCGTGGGGCGGGGGAGGGGGGCAATATGAATTTTAGAAAGGCTTAAGTGGGGCATGGTACAAAAAAGGTTGGGAAACACTGATTTAGGTATTTGTAGTGTGGATCACGTGCTGTTGCAATCTGTGGTATTTCAATACATGTCATCTAGCTACACGTTCACTGAAGTCATTAATAGGTGCTGCCTTAAATTTAGCTATGTAGCTCGGATCATCATCGTGTGCAGTCATATGCTTTGTCAACGATAATAGCTGCAGCTTACACAATGGTGACTCTGTAAAATTTTGCAATTCGGTTGTGTTTGCAGCACTATATTTAAAATCTCCGACATTTTTCGACATCCGGTTCATTTGTATAAGTGATGTGAGAAAAGTTTTCGATTAATCATTTAAAAAAAATTAATCGTTAAAATAAATTAACGATTAATCGATTAATTAATCGTTAACTTCCGCAGCCCGAATATATATATATATATATATATATATATATATATATATATATATATATATATATATATATATATATATATATATATATATATATATATATATATATGAAGCATAATCCTTTCTGTACTTCTTAGAAACTACCATTCATTCAGTTTTGCTAAAGTTTAACGATAAATCTCCTCCCAGCGTGCCGTTGGTTTTGTCGAAACTGCTGTATGTTCCACTTTTCACATATAAGTAGTTATGTGTGTGATAGTGTGATAATCGCTGGCACAGGAACAGCGCATTATGGGGTAATCTGTTGCCACAAAGTTGGAACCTCGACTAACGACTACTCAGCGTTCGTTTGTTTCTTTATCCAGAATAATCTTAACATTTTTTAAAAAATATAAACCAAATCTGAAATGCCTTCAGTTTCTTAACCATTTCATTATTGATTGTCCAGCATTCAAGTCCGCACAGAAGAACAGGAGACACACAACCTTTCAGTACTTGTGATATCTTTGTTATTCATAACGTTGTTCTCATATCATCTCATCTTGTTCCTATTGTACCTTGCGGTGTCGAGGTAAAGTATAAACAGCGGGAGAGTGCCCGCTTATGGACTTCATGTATCGATATTCCCATGGACTCTGTTATTCACTGCGTCCATTGTTTACGTGGTCGGCCTCTTCCTCTGCTTACCTCTGGTCTGTACATCATTTCATAACGGTGTTAATTTTCATAAAAACGTCCTTGAAAATGAGGTTTCGTTTCTTCATTTCACTCACATCTTCAGCAAGAAACCACTGTGGAGCCTTGATAATGAACACATATAATATACATTTAATTGGTATTCCTTTACTATATATTAATACATCTTAAAAGTCGAGAGGTTTGACTTCATTGCACCGGGTTATATCCTATATGGCTCGGCCTCTTTCCGTAGGCGGATCGCCGAAGTTGTCGCACATAGCACAGCCTCCGCAACTCCAGCGATGACCCCCAGGCGTCTCCGAGAAAAATGCTCTCGTGAACCGAAAGACGTAGCCCGGAATCGCACTCCCAACCTTCGTAGCGCGAGGCAGACGGCTTGACCACTTCGCCACGGAGACTCTCTTACTATATATAAAACATACTCAATTCTATACTTCTTTCAAACTACCATTCATTCCGTTTTGCTAACGTTTAACAATAAATGTCCCCCAAATCCCCCTTACTATATATAAAACATATTCAATTCTATACTTCTTTCAAACTACCATTCATTCCGTTTTGCTAACGTTTAACAATAAATGTCCCCCAAAACCCCCTTACTATATATAAAACATATTCAATTCTATACTTCTTTCAAACTACCATTCATTCCGTTTTGCTAACGTTTAACAATAAATCTCTCCCGAACTCCCTTGTATCCTTGTATGGTTTACAATCCAATTTCAGGCTCAACTACTAACACTTTGCATATCTGCCCACGTACGCGTACACACATACGGATGCGTGCACTAGTATGTGCATTTACTTACACACATTTACCAAGAGAGGTGTTGGGAAACATCGTGACAACTGTAAAACTCAGTGAGGAAATGGCAGACAGAGAGAAATCATGCTGGATGGACTGAATCGGTGGCATTGAGGAAGATCAACAGCAGTTTTAATTTACAATACCAAGGACCTTGATATGTAGAGGAAAATGGAAGCCTACGCAATTTCGCACGGCACATAATGATAATGGTGATGCAATTTATCATAACTATCAAGTAATATCTCGGCGTAGATGGTCGGCTGCAATGTGTGTCGAACATCATTTCTCTTGCATCTTTATAATATACTTACTCATACAGGCTTCTCCCACCTCATATTTTGATGTACTAACGCATGCCACTTTGCCTTTATTTTGCATACTTCACTTCCACTTGTTCCTCCATAACCACACTTACTGAGAAGTTATGCCTCTATCTTATATCTTTCTTTTTTTTTGTCCTTGACCACTCTATGCCCTTAGGCGTCGCAGACTTGTTTGATGTTTGGTTTACGAAATAGGGTATGCTGAGATGTGGGTTTTTAAGGTGTTGATGACTCCGTCGATCCATCTTTCTCGTGCTCCTGCCATTGGTGACATTGGGTTCATTCTCACTAGGTGGCCGAAATAGCTCAGTCTTTGTCTATCAATAATTTAAACTAGTGTTGCCAGTCGGTACGTCGGAGCACTTACGGGAATGTTATTAGTGCATTTATGTTGATTCTTGATGTCATATTTCTTATTCATACATTAGTTGTTTATATGTGAGAAGACTGAGAGACAAATCCACAGATTTATTGATCCACAGATCAGCAGAACAGTAGATCCGAAGATCCACAAATCTATAGATTCATGCACGTGTGTATGGGCCCACAGAACCACATATCTATCTTGTGCTTGCTTTCTTGCTTGTGTTCGCTGGCTTGAGCTCCAGCGCGAAGTCCTGTATGTAGGATGAAGGCATCCTGTTGTCCAACATTAGTGTTATGTCATACAGGACCTGAGGTTTGCGTGAGTATCCGTTGTCCCATGTCTGGCTTATTGGTGGTTCCTCGCCGTACAGGCAGACACTCTCCGACTTCGGTGGAATCTATCTTGTAAAATAGCATTTCTATAAATTCATAGTTACATAGATCAATAGATCCATATATCTATATATCCACACATTCATACAGCTGTAGACACCCATATATATAAATCCACAGATCCACATGTCTATAAATCCACAGATACACAAACATATCATCATCAGCATCATCAACATCATCATCATCATAATCAAGTGCCCTGGCAGTTGATTCATTCAATAACTGCTTCCATTTCCTTCCATGGGGGGTGGGGGTGGGGGGGGGGGGGAGAGGACCGACTTCATGACTGGCCCAGTATGGCGGATAGGCTTTTGAGCTATTAAGGCATTTGTGGTGTTTTTGCTTCTGGCTACGGTTTGCTTACCCATCATTTTCCTAATTTTAGACCAAAAGTACATGGTTGCCAGTCTCCCTGGCTAGGGTTTAACGTCTTTCTCCGTAATCCTGTATATTCTCGTGAGTTACGTAACCTGCGCGAGAATCGGTAGCGGTTCTTGCCGCGCTGGTAACTTACGAGGGTATGTGAGCCGGTCGCTCAGAAAGCAATGGCAAACTACTGAGCGTAATCTTGCCTAGTACATCAACAGCAGCTGAAAAAATGCTTATGTTGACTGCAACGTCCTGCAAGGGCTATGCAACATTTAAAAAAACAAAACAAATTAAAGTTGTTACATAGAAATAAAGCATGTGAAGAAAGAAAAGTCCCAGATGATTGGTAACAGGCAATAATAATAACAATATGGAAAAAGAAAGGCAATATGACAGAGTATGAAACATACAGAGGTTTATCACTCCTGAGCCATATAGGGAAAATGTACGCAAAACTATTGGAACAAAGCGCTAGACCCATCGGAGTTCAACATGCATGAGATACAATATGAGTATAAACACAGCCAAAACCGAAGTAATGCAAGTTAGCAGATCGCCTGACCCATTACATCTATATATATATATATATATAAGAGAATGTGTCTTTGTTTATGTCTTTGTTTGTGTGCCCTTTATGCGTTCCTGAACGGTCCATCCGATTGAGATTTTTTTACAGATGTTCTTCTCATTTCCGCGCAGCCAACTGTCATAGTTATTTAGTTTAAAATCAACAATTTTTCCTCCAGCACGAAAGAAAATGGCACGAGCTTTAGAAACAGACATGTTCCGCCATCTTCCTACAAGGTAACTCACTCTCTGATTAAACCAGAAATTAGTTAGGAACAGTTGTTGTTCTCACTCGCGAGGGTGCAACTGAAATAGTTAGTTAGTGTAAAATCAATTTTTAATATATAGGAATGGGAACGGGAGTAGGGGCCGAATATGAATTAAATGAGACGCTTTCCGCCAGGGTCTGGGCGAAGCCGGGCCGGGTGGTCTTTTTTAGGAACGGGAACGGGAGCAGGGGCCGAATATGAAGTACATGAGACGCTCCCCTCCAGGGCCTGGGCGAAGCCGTGCCGGGTCGTCTTTCTTGGGAACGGGAACGGGAGCAGGGGCCGTATATGAATTAAATTAGACGCTCCCCGCCAGGGACTGGGCGAAGCCGGGGCGGGTCGTCTAGTATACAGATAAAAAGCACAACTCTGAAACAAGTTAAAGAATTCAAATATCTTGGAAGTATGGTCACAGAAGATGGCAGATTGGACAGAGAAATTGACATCAGATGTCAAAAAGCTAGTGCACTTACATATCAACTATCACCTTTACTGAAATATCAAAATATACCCATGTGCGCAAAATGACAGATAAGAAACAACATATTCACACGAACCCTATGCTACCATCTCAAACTTGGACTTTTTCCAAGTTCATCCATCCATCAATCATGTGCCATGCCGGTAAGCATGGGCGGTCATGTTTTGCCATCTTACTCGATTACCAGAGTCGTGGATCAACACCGTGTTTCTGTCTCGACCATGCCACGTGGCCAAGCCATCCAGATATTTACTTCTCGGTCTTCCCTTTGGTCTCCTCTCTTTAATCTTGCCAGTTCTCACCAAGTTCTCCAATTCATTTCTTCTCATAACATGCCCAAAAAATGTTGACTGTCTACGTCTAATGTCTCTAATCAGTTTACGATCTTCATTTGTTTCTTGAAGGACTTGTTCATTGGTTTTTCTGTCAGTCCGTGGTATTCTTTGCATTTTCCTCAGACACCACATTTCCACAGCCATCAGATGTTTTTCAGCCTGCTTGCTCATTGTCAACGCTTCACATCTATATAAAAGTACAGGTTCTATGTAGCACTTCAACACTCTTTTTCTCGTTTCAGTTGATATCTCTTTATTGGTCAGTATGTTTTTAATCTTGCAAGAGGCTACCTTCGCCATGGCAATTCTTGTTTTAACCTCTTCAAGGCATCTCCCATCAGATGTTATGACTGTTACGAGATAGCTGTACCGATTCACTTGTTTTAGAATATGCCCATTTACTTGTATATTACATTGTGGTATTTCTTTCTTCCTAGTGAATACCGTAATCTGTGTCTTTTTACAATTCAATCCTAACCCTAGTTGTTCACTGTGTGCAACAACCGCATCTACTAAATTTTGCAGGTCCTGTCACACTTTCGAAAAATCAACACCTGGGAGATGAGATGCCCGAGGAGAGCTGCCAACTTAACAATCCGAGACCGAGTAAGAAATACTGTTATCAGACATTCAGTGGGATCAACATCTTATGCTACATTTATTGAAAGACAGAAGATCAAGTGGTTTTGCCATAACGTTAGAATGCAACACCATCAACCCATAAACTACCATCACTGGCCTTACAAAGATCATCTGCGACGAGACCAAGAGGACGTCCAAAAAGAAAATGGACTGACGACATCAAAGACATTGTACAATCACACGGAATGACACTATCCAATGCCGCCCATCGGGTGCTGAAGCGCAAATTATTCCTCCCCACGACGTTTGACCGCAGAAGTGGAAGATGATGATGATGATGATGTTTATGATGATGATGATGATGATGATGATGTTGCTAATGATGATGATGACATAGACATTTGAGTTAATGGTGACTAAAGAGACATAATTTCTGATGGGAGAGGCTGACAAAATTAAACAAAATAAAGAACAAGGGAAGAGTTCTCAGCGAGTGGTGTGACAAATTGCCCAAGCGAGAGAAATCTGGAGAGAAAAGTATTGTGAAATTACAGAAAATGAATACACAATTATACAGAATAACGTAGTGATAGATGGGAAACAAAAAGTGTAGGAATAAGATGGATGAACATTTGGATGGATAGCATAAATGAAAAAAAAAAAAAGCATTGAAGCTCCGAACGTACATTAGAATAAAAATAAGACGCGAATTATTCTTATTCTGCCATTTATCTCCCATTTGAACCTTGGGCTCTCAACAAAGACACCCCTCCCCCTTTCAACTCAACACATACACAGACCCCTACCATATCCTATCCTTTGTTATCTCCTTCAGCCTCAACCAAATCACCCCTCCCCCGCACCACACACACACACCCTCACCTACCCTATCTATTGCTATCTCTGCAGCCTCAATTAAGACACCCGCTACCCCTCCACACACACACACACACACACACACACATACACATACACACACACACACATAGGCACACACATACACACACACCCTCCCTACCCTATCAATTGCTGTCTCCTACAACCTCAAAAAAGGAAACCTGCGCCCCATATACACACACTCCCCTACCCTATCCCTTCCTATCTCTGCAGCCTCTACACGACATCCACCGCTCCCTCACACACACACACACACACACATATACACACCTCCTCCCCTATCCTATCCCTTGCTATCTTCCGCAGCCTGAACCAAGACACCCCTCCCCCCCCACATACATGAACCCTCCCTTACCCTATCTCTTGTTACCACTGCAGCCTCAACCAAGACACCCCCCCCCCACACACACACCCAAACCTATCCCTTGCTATCTCCTGCAGGTCCACCGATCTCCTCTACATATTAATCATCGCTGCCTCTAATTCTCTTTTAATTATGCTTTAGATCTCTAAGTTCTAGATATTCTAATGAGACGTAGAGCAGATGGCACAATTTAAAAATCAGTGTACCCCCCTGAAACGTGGACTAACCAATAAATAAAGCTTCTTACCCATCCAGTATAAACATGGCTTAGTACGGATCCTGTTTGACTGAGCCAGTAAGTTATGCACCCAGAAAACACAGACAGTGGAATAATAAACTCCGAAGAATGTCTTACACCTGAATGGGTACACCACTGGGTTTATAAAGCGCACTGCCAACAGCCGAAACCAAAACCCGACGAAACACCAGTCCCTAAACTCAAGGTATTTAACCAGCTAACCTTTCGAGGGGATGACGTAATGTAACGTCTACAGGACCGGCTCATTACAGAAGTCGGCGGAACATTATGTGCTGCAACTTCAGTTATTAGGTACAGAACCACATCTATGTCCACCCCAGAACTAAAAGAACATGTCCCTCTGCATGCCAAATCCAACTGTATTTATCAATATACATGCAAATGTCGGTCTACCTACATCAGCAGAACAGAGAGACAGATGAAGAAATCGGATAGTCGAACACACCCAATTGGATATGACAGAATAATAAACAAATATCCTAGGAACCTGACCAAGCCGACATATCACAAACCTCCAACGTCATCGACTGGGCGGCACATATTGGAAACCGGTCACGTCATTCATAGGGACAATTCGTTTCGCGTGTTGTCTAATACACAAATTGGTCGCTTATAAAATGTCGCTGAAGCAATCACCATTAATCGATAAAAGCCAGTCTTGTGTAAACAAAAAGACATCGTAGTCGGTTAAAAATTACCTTAGTAGACAATTGAAATTACTGTGTAAATATATGTATATTTCAGCTTGAAGGATTTATTAATAAATTTAGTTCATGTTGTGTGATTTCTACAGTATGTACCTGACGAGATGTAGCGAAATATGCCAGTCAATAAATCGTACAATCTATTGTTTGTGTCTTCGTTATTCAAATTCACTACGGGAAAATATTGTTTTGCTTTACATCTCCCCCTATTACTTTTACCTTGTGTTTAAGAGAAATAGCTTAATATGCATATATGTGTAAGAACACCAACATAATACATTACAGCAGCATAATGACATAAAACGACCAGTTCCCTTTCTCATTACCTCTCTTGACCTGATAATTGTCACATAATTCTGAACACTGTCCACAGTGCTGGCCATGACATTACAAAGACTTGAAACAGTAACAAGAACATGTGACACAACACTAGAAAACAAGTTAAAGTAAAATGTTTTATAATAAATGATCTTTCTTGTGGTAATATACGAATGTTAGTAACGGGCTATTTTGCAATCAATAAAGAGGAAAATTGGAACGAATGTAGGTAAATGCTATAGACAAGTTCTATTTAGTTCTTAGAACATCGTATGCTACGAAGGCGAAAACAGGCAAAAACATATCCATAGAAGCCTTGGACGTGTGGTTTTATAGAAGGGTGGTGAAAGTTTACTGGACAACCAAACTTAGCAATCTGGCCATTTTGAAGGAAGCTAAGTCGCAAAGACAACTTATCACAAACACCAGTAAGAAGCAGTCATCATTTTGGCTTCATCATGAGAATACCAATACCAAAACATATTGTGACAACCGGAAACATTTGTGGAATGAGAGGTAAAGAAAGACAGGGTAAAAAAATTCTTGACAGTCTTTTGCCATGGCACGGAAGGAGTCAACACACGAACTGATCCATCCCGTCGGAGATCGCAATTTTTGGAGATATATAATTCCCCCACATCAGCCGACAAGGCACTGGATGATAATGACGATACCAAGAGGAAGAACATACTGGTATTCTAGAATATTGAATAAAATTCACTTACAAAACAAAAAGCATCATGTCTCAGAAACTGAAATACTGTGTTTATAATAAACGTTACGATGGCTAAAAAGAACAATGATGGGTAGTAAGGTTCTTGGAAGAAGAGGCAGCGTTCGATCACGAAGATTAACACAGACCATTGCAGTCACCTCACACATGAGGGTACATGGATGCAGGACAGTTAGCAAAAGAAGGAGAAACTTGTCAGTGGTCATGATGAGGGTACATGAATGCAGGACAGTGGGCAAGAGAAGGAGAAACTTGTTAGTGGCACATGAAAAGGGTGCATGGATGCAGGACAGCTAGCAAGAGAAGGAGAAACTTGTCAGTAGCCCAGGATGAGGGTACATGGATGCAGAACAGTGGGCAAGAGAATGAGAAACTTGTCAGTGACACATGATGAGAGTGCATGGATGCAAAACAGCTAGCAAGAGAAGGAGAAACTTGTCAGTGGTCCATGATGAGGGTACATGGATGCAGGATAGTGGACAAGAGAAGGAGAAACTTGTCAGTGGTCCATGATGAGGGTACATTGATGCAGGGCAGTGGGCAAGAGAAGGAGAAACTTGTCAGTGGTCCATGATTAGGGTACATGGATGCAGAGCAGTGGGCAAGAGAAGGAGAAACTTGTCAGTGGTCCATGATAAGGGTTCATGGATGCAGGATAGTGGACACGAGAAGGAGAAACTTGTCAGTGGCACATGATGAGGGTACATGGATGCAGGGCAGTGGGCAAGAGAAGGAGAAACTTGTCAGTGGCACATGATGAGGGTACATGGATGCAGGGCAGTGGGCAAGAGAAGGAGAAACTTGTCAGTGGCACATGATGAGGGAGACATTCTTAAAGACCTTGCATCATAATGATGACGATCCACAGCCTAGGAGGCTTGGTTGACCTCAGATTCTTGCCATGTCGGAGGATGACGCTGAAATTACTGAGAGCTGAAAAGAATGATTTTGTTCGTAAGCAAATGTGCAAGGCTCTATGTCAGAGAGCCTTCAATGTCATTCATAATGTTAAAACAATTATACTTATCAACACCCACACACACCCACACACACACATAGTGAGAATGACAGAGAGAGAGAGAGAGAGAGAGAGAGAGAGAGAGAGAGAGAGAGAGAGAGAGAGAGAGAGAAAGAGAGGGGGGGGAAGAGAGGAGAAAGAGTGGATCGAAATAGATTTTGATGTTGAGGCATGTGAAATAATCAATATTACAATACCCAGTACTCTAGAACTTGAGTGTTCAGACTTTTGTAACTGTGGCTTTTCGCGTGCAACCAGTTTCGATGATGCAAAATGTCTGGTCATCCCGTCACTCTAATATTAAATCAAAAGATGCAATGACAGAATTATGGTGATTTAAGATAACATAACATATGCAAAATAAGTCTCCCACCAGCACGAAGTCCTGCGTGACACCTAAATAGTTGTCTCCCCAGTCTTGAGAAACAATTTTGGTTGCTTATTATTGTCCAAAGAAAAATTGCTATTTTGGTTATCTTGTCAGCGAGCACTTTTCGCTCTTCACAAAGAAGAAAATTACTAGGATGATCTTGCTAATAGTGGACGCTACTAGCCAATTACACACCTATTGCATTAATTTCTAGGGATGTCTTTACTTGAAACAGTGTGGCAGTGATGTGAAAAATGGATGCGCTAATGCAGTTATTTCCATGAATAGATAGGGAAACAGGCAGAGTGGCGAACAGACTGCGGACAGACGGATAGACATAAAAACAGACCGACTGATCGATCGATGAACAAACGTGCGAGCGAACTCACCTTATTGTCAAAGATTTAAGATTGAACACGTAGGTTCTTCTAACATTCTGCCTTTCGTGTCTCTATTATTTCGTAAATCAGCGAGATCACAAACAGAAACATAAGAATAAATGCAGGGTATTTAAAATCAACAACAGGAAAGATATTATTGGAGGAAGAAGCTATAATGAAGAGGTGAAATGAGTATATAAGAGACGTATATGATGGAGAAAGGGCAGAATTAACATAAAAAATTAACTTAGAAGGTCCATCTATTCTACAAGAAGAAGTTGATGACGCTAACAAGCACATGAAGAAAGGAAAAACAGCTGGGCCAGATGGAATCACAATAGAAGAATTAGAAGTGTTGGGAGAATTTGGCGCAGGTATATTAACTAAAATGTTGAATGATATTTACAGCAGTGGATATATGCCAAGCGATATGTTGAAATCTGTATTTACCAGGAGCAAATGAATGCGGAGATTTTCGTACGATTAACCTCATAAATCATGTCACTAAGCTTCTACTCAGAATTATAATGAGAAGAACAAGGAAGAACATAAAATTGGAAATTGGTGAAGAATAGTATGGATTTGTGGAAGGAAAAGGTACAAACAATGCAATATGAACATTACGAACACTAAGATCAGTAGATATAAAGAAAGACATATATTTGTGCTTCATAGATCATACAAAGGCATTTGATAAAGTAAAACCTGATGAGCTGATTAAAATGTTGGAAGATATTAACATTGATGGGAAAGATCTCAAAATAATAATTAAAAATTTACTGGAACCAAATAGCAGCAATCAATATGGGAAATAAAGAAGGAAATTATGAAAGCATAAAGGTAGGTGTAAGACAGGGATGTGTTTTGTCACCGAATCTCTTCTCCCTCTACAGCGAAGTAATAATGAGAGCGTTCAAAGAAAAGCCAGGAATACTATTCGAAGGTTATAATATAAATAAAATACGCTATGCAGATGACTCAACATTGATAGCGAACAATGAAACAGATCTACAACAATTGTTGGACATTGTAGTAACACAGAGTGCAAAGAAATGACTTTCCTTGAATATCTAGAAAAAAGTAATATCTGGTCTGGTAATAATGGTGATATCAAAGAAACAGGTGGCACCCAAATGTGACATAGAGATACAAGGGAAAATTATTCAACAAGTAGATAGTTTTAAATATCTAGGGACATTTATAACATCGGATGGAAGATGCATAACAGAGATTAAGGGCAGAATAGGGCAAGCAAAGGCTGCATTTCAGAAAATAAAGAGTACCTAATGCAATAAGTCACTATCATTGAGTGTAAGAAAGAGGGTGCTGAAGTGCTAGATAGAACCTGTTTTGCTGTATGGCTGTCAATCTTGGAATGTAAATGAACACATTAGGAAGAGATTGCAAGCAACATAGATGTGGTTCCCTAGACGAATATTGCGAAATTCTTGGACTGCCAAAATAACTAATAACGAATGCCTGAAATAGGCTAATGAAATAGAACATTATATACAACAATAAGAAAGAAACAAACAGCATTTTTTTGGTCATATGATGAAAAGAGAGGCGTTGGAGAACATCGTGACAACTGGAAAGATCGAGGAGAAGAGAGACAAAGGCAGACCACGAGAAATTATGCTGGATGGATTGCGACGGTGGCATGGAAGAATATCAAAGGCAGAGTTGATCCAGAAAACCAAAGACCGAGATCTGCGGAGAGTCATGAACGCCTATGACAGTCGGCATGGCCCTTGATGATTATTATTGTTTCGTAAAATATGTAATTCATACAGAACGCATCATATTAATCTTCAGCAGTAGAAACAACATATGCGTTATAAACACATGACCCGTCATGCAAAAAACATTGCTTCCTGACTAATACTATTTATTATTGTGATAACTGTAATACGGCTATTGAATAATAGACAATAAGCAGACAACTGAGGAAGTTTGTTGAATGTTGTGGATATGTGGTATTATAAATAAATGATGAGAACACCGTGAACGGATAAAAAGAACAATGAAGATATCTTGAAAGAAGTTAACTCACACAGAGACATGACTACTTGCATCGGAAGAAGACATCCCACATTCGTTGGGAATCTCATGAGAAGAGGACTGCTGGAGTATGTCGTCACAACAGGAATTTTGGAGGGTAAGACAAGCAGAGGGAGATCAAGAGAGAAGATGCTGGACAGTCTGACACCATGACATGGAGCAACATCAATATGAGCAATGATTGAAAGCATACGAGACAGAAGGCTGTAGACAGACATCATCACCAATGCCATAAGGAAAAGAAGAAGAAGATGATGATGATGATGGAGACAAAGCGGAAGAAAAAGAGAAGAAGAAGAAATGCTATGGGGGAAATACCGTTAAGCAATGATGCTTAACATGATATGATTTTTTTTTAAAGATGACGTGTAGTCTGTAGTATATATACAAGTAATATACAAGTAAATGGGAATATTCTTCAACAAGTGAATCGGTACAATTATCTCGGAACAGTCATAACATCTGATGGGAGATGCCTTGAAGAGATTAGATCAAGAATCGCCATGGCGAAAGTAGCCTTTAGCAAGATGAAAAACATTCTGACCAATAAAAAGATGTCAATTGAAACGAGAAAAAGAGTGTTGGGGTGCTTCATAGAGCCTGTACTTTTGTATGGATGTGAAACTTGGACAATGAGCAGTCAAGCTGAAAAACAGCTGATGGCTGTGGTAATGTGGTTTCTGAGGAAAATGCAAAGAATGCCATGTACAAACAGAAAAACCAATGAACAAGTCCTTCAAGAAACAAATGAATATCGCAAACTGACTAGAGTCATAAGACGTAGACAGTCACAATTTTGTGGGCATGTTATGAGAAGAAATGACTTGGAGAATGTTTTGACAACTGGCAAGATCGAAGGGAAGAGACCAAGGGGAAGACCGAGAAATAAATACCTGGATGGCTTGGCCACGTGGTATGGTCGAGACAGGAACAAGGAGCTGATTCATGACTCTGGTGATCGAGTGAGATGGCAGAAAATGACCCCCCCCCCCCCACGCTTATCGGCATGGGACATGTTGGATGGATGGAATAACTGAAAACTTTTAGAAAGGTTTTTAATTGTCATTTTCATTTTATTATGAATTAAGCCTACAACCCGTTTCTGGATTGAGAAAATTCGCTTGGTGATTTAAATGAAACAGCTATCCCAGATTGTGAATTAAAAGCCTCTATGTGTCTGTATGTTAGAACTATCGAATACTTTACATGTGTTTTAATGGCCTTTTTTAGAAAGTTAGTAAACGTTTTTGTTTCTGTTTGTTTAACGAGCGTTTGAACATGGAAATTAAAATATTTAGTTTCTATAAAAGATAAGGCCCAATGGTTTGTGCCAACTTTCTACTAGTTTGTTACAGATGTAGAGTTGTATGGATCTGTGTTAGCTTTGTGTCTAAGTAACACACACATGCAGTGATTGTCTGGTTGTTATTATCATAGTTTGTGATGTAATAATGCGTATTTGCAATATATATATATATTTTTTTTTTTTTTTTTTTTTTTTTTTTGCGTATCCTTTTTTACAGGACTTAGCTGTCAACAGCAGCATCTTTCAGCTGTCTGTTGATCTCTTGGCAAGATTACGCTCAGTAGTTTGCCATTGCTTTCTGAGCGGCCGGCTCAGTATCCGCAAGTCACGAGCGGGGGTCGAACCACCTCAGTTCTCGCTCCGCTGCGAGACTCTGCGTGATAAACGGGATTACAGAGAGAAAGTGTTGTAACCCCACAGCCAGAGAGACCGGCATATATATATATATCCACGTAACTGCATGTTTTAATTCTTATTGTAAAGACAACTCTAGCACATTTTGGTTCGTATTGATGACACAATGAGTAAACGGGTTGTCAGCGAGTATGTCCCCACGGTTAAACAGGCTGTCAGCCTTGAATTCGTGTGTGGAACAAGAAGCCTAATTACTGCAATTTTCGCGTTACTCTTGGCAAGCAACGCAGACATTAGTTCAGTGGTATCAATCAATTTGGGGACAAAACACCCATAGCTTAAGAAACATATGTTCTCTTTTTATTCTGATCGAAAGCAACGTTTATAAAATAAATAGTTGAGATTGTTCTTGTATGACAACAACTACACATACAGTCGTTTTCTGCATGTGGTGATGAATTCTTCTGCTTGGGGTTTCTGGTCTAGATAAATCATTGTCGATCGTAGCTCCCAATCCTCTCTTTCATTTGATATTTTAATGCGGCTGGTATAGCTTATATAATTATATGCTGCCAAGCTATTGTAATTTTCTATATAAATCTTTCTATGTCTTCTTTTCCAATATTTTCTCGCATTAAGCTCGATACCACTCATTCTGTTAATATGTTCCTTACATTTCAGTTATTTTCCAGTTATTTTCTTGTCTTTGTTAGATATTCTCAGTATTCTTCTTAACATCCAATTAAATATAGATTTCACAATTTGTGTTTACAAATTGTCGAGCATTCGCATCCAGGGACAAGAACACACAACTTACAACTTTTCAGTAAGCGAATGTTTGATCGGGCGGTATTGGTGTTCTTCCCGATGTTATTTGTTCTTATATGATTTCTTGAGATATGACATTAGATGTGGCGATTACTTTCTCTACCTCTGCGTGGCATCTTTCATCATTGTCACAGTGGTGCCAAGATATTGAATACGATCGACCTGTTCGATTTGCACATCCTTATTATATCATCATCATCATCATCATCATCACATCATCATCATCATCATCATCATCATCATCATGTCCTTTTAAGAACGTCGCACTTGTCACGGCACGTCTAAGAGTCTCCCGATCTCTTGCCAGTTCCATTGCCTCATGTACCCACCGTGACTTTTAATATAGTCTACATATTTCTGTTTCCCAGACATGGTACTGCCAATAAGCCATTTTCTTCGATGTTCATTTTTATAGAATGCCAGAAGTATTATTCTCTTTGGTCCACGAAATTCTTTACATTTTAAATCATATGGGAATGTGTGCTTTACTGAAAATCACAAGACATTAGTTTTGCTGACATTAAATTAAGTAATAGGTTTTGCTAATGTTAGTAAAATCCATTCATCTCATTTTCCTTCATCATAGTATCTAGAATAGCTTGCGGACTACTCTCAGACAATACTATTAAAACTCTGTCTTACGCATGTATCAGAATATTATTACTTATATGTTGTCGTCTACTTTTAATCCTCTAAATAATGTTTATATTTCGTCGTATTACTTTAATCCTCTGAATACCTTCGATGTTTCTGAGTATGGTCTCAATGTAAATATTAGTTTATCACAATCTTGCCAATAGCCCATAAAGCATGAATATTGGTCTGTTCATATTTCATCTGTACACATCTTTCTTGATTGCCAGATTTATTATTCTTTATTTAGTTGTCGCTATGTAATGCTGACTCTCTAGTGGGCTGAACGAGGCGCTATTTTAGAGCACTACATGCCAAGAGGGAAAACTCTAACCAGTGATACGTGTACATGTCTTCTCTGGAATCATCTTCAACCCGTATTCATATCAAAACAACGTGGATTTATGAGCAAAGGTGTCCTTTTGCAACATGAAAATGCTCGACCCCATACTTCCCGTGCAGCGGTTAATACCATCGAAGACCTCGACATCCCCAGACCTAGACCGAAATGATTTCCACTTGTTTGGACAACTCAAAGAGTCATTGGGAGGAAAGATATTTCGGTCCGATAAAGTGGTACATCAGGTGATGCATGAGTGGTTACACATGCAACCATGATAATGTTTTTTACTACAGGAATCCAAGAATTTTATCGGCGCCGGAGGACTAGCATTGAAAGCAGTGGTGACTACATCGAAAAATGATACATTTGTTCTTTACTCTTTCAGAGTATATTCATCACAAATGAGGTTCGGGAGTCTCCGTGGCGAAGTAGTCAAGCCGACTGACTCGGGCTCCGAAGGTTGTGCGCTCGATTCCGGGCCCCGTCCTTCGGTTCAAGAGTGAATTTTTTCGGAGACTCTCGAAGGTAGTCGCTAGAGCTACGGAGTTCGTGCTTTGTGCGCCGCTTTCCGCGCTGCAGAAAGAGACTGAGACATATGGGATAAAATCCCGGTGCAATAAAGTCGACTTCTAAGTGACTTTTTTAATTAAAAAAAACAAAAAACTGTTAAGGTTTTTATTTGACAGCCCCTTGTATTTATATTTTCATAAATATAGGAAATAAAAACATATTGGTACGTGTAACCCTTGCGAAAAAGTGAAAGATATCAAACGCAAACATAGTGTACACACTTTACAACGAACTCCACTACACCGTGTCTGTATTAAAGTATCTCTCACTTCTTTTTCGCAGGAGCTACACGAAACTAATAATATCTTTTTTTCCCTATTGTTATATCCTGCTGCAGCCATTACTTCTCGGATCTATTATTGTCATAAATATCTCCGTTGACATATTTATGTTATCGCTTTCCATTATTGGAGGTATATGTAAGGAACATACATGAAGAACAATTGGATATTAATCAATCCTTGGTGTTGATTAAGTGGAGTCAGGCAAATGAATATCCCTAAAATCAATTGTTGATGTTCTGGCAAGTTTACTTTCAGTAGTTTGCCATTGCCGGTCTCCCTGGTTAGGCGTTAGCGACTTTATCCGTAATCCTGTACACTCTCGTAAGTAACGTGACGTGCGCGAGAATCGGTGGCAGTTATAACCGCGTTGGTAACTTACGGGGTATGTGAGCCGGTCGCTCAGAAAGCAATGGCAAACTACTGAACGCAATCTTGCCAAGAAATGAACAATCAGCTGAAAGATGCTGATGTTGACAGCGGTGTCATGTAAAGGATATGCGAACAAGAAAAAAAAAGTTTGCCTTTGATTTCTGAACGACCGGCTCTCATACCAATTCGTTAAAACCTAGCCAACGCGGTCTACTGACAAATCGCGCACAGTTGTGTTTCAAACGCAGATAAGCGGAATTACAAACCTTGTTCGTAACTTCTTCGCCAAGGAGACCGGCAAAATCTCGATCTAACTTGATAAAATATTGAGGGAAACGACGAATTGTCGTATTTAAGAATAAAGCTGGACCGACGGCTTTGCTGCAGATTCCATATTCCGATTAAAGATGCAGGTGAGCCTTAGAGGCTCTGCATGCAACGACCGCCGTGTTATGTGAACAGACTCCTGTACCTCTGATTACAACATCTGACCTTGTCATTGATTATGGTTTGGGGGGTAAGCATGACCGAATGGATAAGCGCTTAAACATCCGATGTCCTGATGCCGAGTCATCGGGTTTAACCCCTACACCAGCCAGTTGGACTAAAGTGTTAACTTCTCGTCCTTGACTTGAGGACGTAAGTTATAATAACCTCCGAAGTCGGAGTGGATTCGCCTGATGACTAGGGGCACTGATAACAGGGAAGATTAATCCACACGCAAAAATCAGTCTAGCGAACTGGAAGTAGTAGCACGTGTACGGACTACACTTGAGTTCAAAGCTGGCGATCGCAATAAAAAAAAAACAAAAAAAACTGGGAACATTAATTCCGCCTGGCACGCCAACCGTTAGAGCTTATTAAGAATGATCGCATGCAGGGGGTCTTCTCATGGTGTGGCCACAAATTATGACTGCCTCTTCTAATGTTTGTGATCAGTTGTCTTTGTGACTTAGCTGCCCTCAAAATGTCCGGATGACTTATTTTAGCTGTCCAAGTTGACACTGATATCCGCCGACCGTGTGTCTCGACGTCACTTCCGTTCACCAATAATCAATACTGAGTCGGGGCGAGGTTCTGCAAGGGACATGCAGACATGAATGAATGAATGAATGAATGAATGAATGAATGAATGAATGAATGAATGAATGAATGAATGAATGAATGAATGAATGAACGAGTCGGAAACAATACAAAAGTAAATAATATGAGAAATAATTTAACGGCGTATTTATGTACATGCACGAATTGCACAATAAGGTAGCAAAATTCAAAGAGACAACACAGCATTTTGGTGTATTAGAATGCTGGGATTCTAACTTGTCACCTCTAAGTGACGACAGTGCAATCTCTGAAGTAAAAGGAGAACGTCGACGTACCACCTACCAGACTCCAGAAAGTGTCACCTCTAGGGTTGTCATTCACACGAACCCACAGCTATGGATTTGTGGACATCATCCTGCCTAGCCATCCTATAGCGTCGGGGGCCGCCATGGCCTAGTGGCTAGACGCTCACTTTCCAGTCAGTCCTGTGGTCATGGCTTCGATCCATATCTAAGTTTTCAAATTAATCTAGAATTCCAGCTCTTGGGCAGTAAAGGCGGTCGGAGGATAATGATCATATCACCTATCGATTATAATGTGATCTATAAACATATAGTAAATTACCATATACTTGTACATACTGCGCCGTGAGGCGTGTAAAATGGTCATATATTTTACGTGATATATCGCCATAGGTCTAAGTTATTTATATTAATCTAGCAACAATTCATAAATAAAACACACAAATACATACACTAGAGAGTTAACTCTATCAGTCCCAAACAACGCACCATGTATGTTAGGGTATTCTTACTGTTTCAGATCACGTGGATTATTTGAATCTCGCATTTAAGCAGAGCATACTAAAGATATCTGGCAAAGTATTTATTTTCTTTCCTTACGAGGTGTATATGTTTGTCCCATGTGTAAGGAATACACGTTTGACTTTGTTCTTATCCTTGGACGTCCAAGAAGAAAATGGATTGACGACATCAAAGACATTGTACAATCACACGGAATGACACTATCCAGTGCCGCCAATCGCGCGCTGGAGCGCAAATTATTCCTTCCCACGACGCTTGACGGCAGAAGTGGAAGATGATGATGATGATGATGATGATGATATATATATATATATATATGTATATATATATATATATATATATATATATATATATATATATATATATATATCATTCATTGGCACCTTGCCGTCTTGACAGAGATAGTTTGTAAGGGATGGAGTTATTGCCTCTCCATAGCACATAGAAATCATGTGTTGCCCATGCAGCATGATCCCTCTCTCGGCCTGCCTAGTTCACTCCAGAGGAAAGGTAACACCTCTACATCTGGAACAAGACAAGCTGCAGAAGCTGCCGGATCAGCAAAGCAATGCTCTAATTGTCCGCCTGTCGGAGCTTCGATCCTAGACCAGCTGCCAACCAAGGCTTAGGGCATGGTCTGCCCTGCCATGACACTTTGTCTTAAGGTTGCATTTCCTCGCACCAGGGTAAGGCTTGTACCCTCCCAATGGCGCTGTTCCGCCCGAAGCCGTTGGCACAATGTGGGGTGTCGGGTTTGGTAAGCGCCGCCCAACGTTCGGGGCTGACAGAAAGCAGGTAGTACTGTCTACTGTTATACAGTAGCTCAGTCATATGTGACTAAGACCTCTCTCTCACACACACACACACACACACACACACACACACACACACACACACACACACACACACACACACACACATATATATATATATATATATATATATATATATATATATATATATATATAGTATCCACAAGTAATGAACAGGACATACAATCTGACATGACACAACGAGATGATGGAAACACGTGTAAGTCATAGTCACAAACATTCGGTCTAGTCCTACGACACTACATAACTGCCCTGGCGTGACCACACAGTGCTACTTTGATTATTGATTATGGGTGGTAATTGTGTTTAACCTCCGCAGGAGCACTTCCTACCTTGTTTGTGGAGCCATTTGGCACTTGAGCTAACGCGGGTGTTGCCTTCTTAATTCTACGCAGCAGCACTGGAGAATTCTTTGTTCCCGGATACCTTGTGACGGCTACAAGACTGACACATTTGCTGTTATATTCTTTTTAACTGAATGCTTTTATCTGCTAAAAATTGCGATGAAATTATGTCACTGAAAATTTCCCCGGAGCAATTTTCAAGATGGATGTCACTATTTAGTAGTTATGGCATCTCTCACTTTCGCTCCTGACATCGTGGGGTTTGTGATTGTATTAACAGTACACCGGAAAAATCTAGCAAGGATAAGGGAAAACTAGAATTTAAAATCTAGAGATTTTGGCAGGAAACAGTTAATCAGAACTGAAGTAATGAAGTTAAATAGACGCTCCCGTGTAGGTCAGCAGCTATTTTTACTTTAAGGCAAATATTTTCTACAATGCGAATTGCACATAATTGGTTCATCACTGCTAACTAAAACAACACAATAATCAGAAATCACAAGACATACTTCTACTTCTGATATTTCTTTTGGTTTTAATGAACAATCTTATTTACACATGAACACATTTGAAAGAGGTTCGATCTTCTTTTTTTGCCACCCGGAGAGCTTCAGCATAACGCAGGTTTGAGTTGATGTTGCTTTGTGAAGGATCACATTTGCTTCAAACTGATATCTCCATAGGAGCTCCAGTCTCTCCCAACACATCACACGTTAGGATTCTCATAGCAGAACATTAACTCCGTAGCACCTGCAAGGATATTACTGTAATATATCGAAATAATAATAATCATTAGTATATGCCATGCCTATAAGCGTATGGGAGTCATGACTCGTCATCTCATAGAACAACAGTCTTGAATTAGACCTGAGTTCTTGTCCCGACTATGCCATGTTGCCAATGAATTTATTTGTCTCACCTTCCCCATTTTCCTTCGATGTTGCAAGTTGTGGCTATGTTTTCTTGTTTATTTCTTCTTGTAATGTAGCCACAATATCATGATTTTTAAATCTAATTTCTCTAATTAATTTGCTGTTTTTATGTATTTCTCGAGGGACTGTCGCATTCGTTTTTTTCTCGGCCCATGCTATCCTTTGCTTTTTTCTCAGAAACCACACTCACCTTGCCACTAGAAGTTTCTCAACTTGTCTGATGTCCACGTTTCACATGTATGCTTCAGTATAGATTCTATATAACACTTCAGCACTTTGCCTCATTGAAATTGGCAACTTTTTGTTGGTGATTGTTTTCCATCTTGCCAAAGGCTTCCTTTGTCATAGCGATCTTTGTTCTAATCTCTACAAGGAATCTTGTATCAGATGTTATAACTTTTCCGAGATAGTTTACAGATTCACCAGTTTAGTAATTTCCCCATTTATCTGGAATTACCTCTTTGTATTTTTGTTTTCCTTTAGGTAACAACAATTTATTTTCTTTCACAATAATTCAAACGCAAGTAAAAATCATTCATTCATTCATTCATTGGCACCTTGCCGTCTTGACAGACGATAGTTTGTGCTTTAAAAAGGCATAATAACTTTTACCTATGGCGGTAGCGAATGTGACTGATCAGGCCAATTTGCGCTTTAAATGTCCGTTCACAGTGGGTGCATGTGAACACGTGGTCATTTCCACCATCATGCACCATCTTACGTCTCAAACGCTCGGTGTGTGACTTATCTGCAATAAATTTCTCCTTTGTCTTTATTCCATTTCTGATCTTTGCCCTCCATGCAACACGTTCAGCGGCGACTTGCTCCCAATGTGCATTATCAATGCCTGTATCAATGTCCCGCTTACACACATCTTTATATCGTAGTAGAGGCCGACCCTGAGATCTCTTACCCATCTGTAATTCACCAAAAAAGATGACCTTTAGTATTCTACCATCATCCATCCTCCGAAGATGTCCTGTCCATCTAAGTCTACGAAGACTGAGCATGGAATAAACCGTCACACAACCTGATATTTCCAATACTTCAGTATTTGTGATTTTGTCTTGCCACTTAATACCACGAATTCTTCGCAGACAACGCATATGAAAGCTGTTTAAATGTTTCTCTTGGTGTGAGTAAGTTGTCCAGGTTTCATTGCCATAAAGAAGAGTACTAAGGACACAGGCTTGATAGACAAGGACTTTTGTTTTGGCAGTAAGCTTCCTGTTCTCCCAGACTCTTTTTCTTAATCTGTTCATTGTTGTTGCTGCCTTACCAATCCGGATATTGATTTCCTGATCTAGGGATAATTTGCTATTTACCACTGATCCTAGATATGTAAAATGGTCTACCATCTCTAGTACGGCGTCGTCAATAAAGATTGATGGTACCCCATGTGCACCTTGTGACATCTGTGTCTTCGTTTTGCTAATTGTTAAACCAAATTCAGAACAAGCATTGGAGAATGCAGATAGTAGACATTGCAATTATTCCTCAGAGTGGGTCGTAACTGCAGCATGATCTGCAAAAAGCAACTCTCGTATCAGTACCCTCCTAATTCTGGTCTTGGCCTTCAATCTCTGAGCAATGTAAAGGCCGCCATCTGAGCGTGAGTGAATGTATATACCACCATCCTGATCACGAAAGGCATATTTCAGTAGAAGTGAAAAGTATATTCCAAAGAGGGTGGGAGCTAGTACACAACCTTGCTTAACTCCACTTTTGATTTCAAATTCTTCAGAAGTTGCACCATCAAACTTGATTATACCCTTCATGCCTGTGTGGAACGATTCCACAATGGACAGATTATTGCTTCTCCATAGCACAAAGCCTGGGCTAAAATATAGAGATCATGTGTTGCGCTTGCACGATCCCCCTCGGCCTGCCTAGTTCACTCCAGTGGAAAGGTAACACCCCTACATCTGGAACAAGACAACCTGCAGAAGCTGCCGGATCAGCAAAGCAATGCTCATAACTGTCCGCCTGTCGGAGCTTCGATCCTAGACCAGCCGCCAACCAAGGCTTAGGGCCTGGTCTGCCCTGCCATGACATTTTGTCTTTAGCTTGCATTTCCTCGCATCAGGGTAAGGTTTGTACCCTCTAAATTGCGCTCTTCCGCCCGAAGCCTTTGGCACAATGTGGGGTATCGGGTTTGGTAAGCACCGCCCAACGTTCGGCGCTAACAGAAAGCAGGTAGTACCGTCTACTGTTATACGGTAGCTCAGTAAAAAGTAAAAATCTTATATGCTGTAACTAATATGTTATTGGTGGGTTTCTAAATTAGGAAATCTTTGTATGGGCTATAAAGCCTTGCCTTGTTTAAAAGAATACTACATTCTATAGTACTTTCGTGATAGGTAGGTCGTCTAATTTTTTAACTGCAATATCGTCAGTGGTATTCAATGTATACAAATACAAGATTACAAGCATTGAAGCACTAGGAAATGGAAGGATTCTAACAGTTGCAGATGATGTCCTTGCGTATGTGCAGGGGTGGGGGGGGGGGGGAAGACAAGATACAAACAGCATAAGAGTTACAGGAGACAGTAAACAAAGTGATTGACTGATTTACGGAACTGGGTATTGTTATTAACCCTGATAAGGCGTCTGTGTTCAGTTGCTCTCTAGACAATATGATTGTTAAAACTGACGTCTCAGACCTCACAATAAATTGTAAAAATGTTAACAGAGATGAAATTTAGGAACCTGGGAATCACCTTCGACAGAAGGCTGTCATTCAGGGATCATGCAGAAGCAGATGTTATTAGATCTAACAAGAGACTCGTGAGCTTAACATCATGGAAGCAATGGGCATGGACCAAAGAATGTTGTTCATATTCTCTCAACATATGATTCTCTCAGTAATTGAGTATGGCATGGAAATGCTCACAGTGTCAAAGAGTCAGCAGGTGAAACTAGAGCGCATACATAATTAATTGATGCAGGTTGTCACTTGTCGTCCCTGGGGGGAAAGCAGAATCAATAAGCACACCTTATAAATTCTTTTTTTTAAAGGTTTGGACTACTGCCGTACCTTAGTCTACATACCCCCCGTTCTGTCTTATGATCTCTCTCTCTCTCTCTCTCTCTCTCTCTCTCTCTCTCTCTCTCTCTCTCTCTCTCTCTCTCTCTCTCTCTCTCTCTCTCTCTCTCTTCTGATTCCTCCAGAACATACCCACACAACACTTTCCTCCAACAATTAATAAAATC
>OY992889.1:52798588-52818588 GCA_963921405.1 Cepaea hortensis | reverse complement strand
GACTATAAAGTATATAGAAATGTTATTAAAAGTTATGCCCCTTGAAATAACTTTTCTAGAGTGAAGTCCCCCTGCTATATAGAAATTATATAATGAAAAATGAAAAAGTAAATGTTATTAAATAAGTAGAAGATTTTACACTAAGAAACTATTATAGTCGGTTGCACAGGAATGAAAGGAAGACGTGTAGAAAGAAAATTTCATCTCAATCAGATGTACCGTTATCGAACGCATCCAATACATAGCTGACCACAAACAAAGCCACATACACTCTGTTATATATATATATATATATATATATATATATATATATATATATATATATATATATATATATATATATATATATATATATATATATACACACACACACACACACATATATATATATATTCGACGCACTGTTGCCGGTCAGTCAATGAACGATTCTTGTATGTAGGGAAATTGTTAGTGAGTTATAATCTTTCCCTTTTTATATTTTCTTAGGATAAATATAATTTGTTATGAGTCATTGTTTCTTATCCAATACTTTAATTTATTAGTCTCTCTTATTATGACAGATTTCGTATGTTCCTTTTCTCTCAGGAATATTCTGAAATTCCTATACACGGAGTTCAAAGTCTTGAGGTTAATTAGCTCTGCACCAGAGTAGAGCCCTTTTGCTTCTTCTCGGTGAGGTAGGTCATGTCATTTTCAGTGGAACCTGTCGAAGAGATAACACCAGGTGATATCAACCTTACTCAGACTCATTATAGGTGAGTTTAGGCCTACGGCTGTAATCAGATAGTAACAGCTATATTTTATAGAACTAAACTCTGGCATAAGACAGAGGAGTTCTTCACATTACCATAAATGAAGTAAAAGAAGAAAAAGCCAACGGAAAAGCACGGACCCAGGTAGACACTTCTACCAGAATATCCTAGCATAAACCTATCCTTTATCTCCCCACTCTTATAGACTATCTTCTCATGTCAGTGTACTAATCCTACTGAAGGTAATAACACCTCACTAGACACCGCCTAAGTCACTCCTCACCCTTATTCTGCCCACACACTATTCCTACGATCACATACGCAAGTTCACTATGCTAGATTACTAAGCTAAAGCACTACTACCTTATACAAACTATTGTAGTCCTGAAATGGAATACATATACACATCCAGTACAAATGTTCCGTTGCCTTTAAGCAACTCGGGACCTCGTAATTCTTTTTCTGAATAGGACCTCGAATAGATAAACACATCCTCTCGGTGTATTCTTTTTAGCACACTAAATGTAAACTGTTAATTTCCACCAGCATAGAATTTGCCTGTAAGACGTCACTTGGTTTTCTTCTCCCTACCAAATCACCCCCGCTCTCCTCTCATCTTTTGACCTTTGTACAAAACATGCTGACAATCTTCTTTGATAAAGACAATCTCCCGGTATATCGTTTTTTCCGTTGCTCACGGGACTCTGTTCACCGTATTTCAAAGAGATCCGACTGTTTGATCGGTCCCCCGTGCTTACACCAAACAAAATCGTAGCGATCTCGATCGACGATCTCTGTCCTTTGAACATTCCGGTCGATGAACCCTCACAACTGTTTCTGTCCTTTTGCTCATTCGGTCAATGACCCTCACAACAACTGTCTCTGTCCTTACTCATCCGGTCGCTGGCCTCCAGTATTTCGTGACACAGGTGATACTGGTGTGCAGAACAATTGCACTCCAATAGTGTGTATGAGATAGATCATAGCCTTAGCCACAATTACAGACAGACTCAAGGTGCTGCTGGCTGAAACATATCACTGAGTGGCTGCAGACACGGAACACCCCTGCATGAAGCCCTGGACACAGTTAAATGCCATAGGTTCATCAGAGGAAAACTATTGATAGCTCAGGCAGAGGACATAATCAGAGAAGTGTGCATGCTTGTGTACATTTGGGTAGTAGAGTCGTGGGTCAGAATACCAGTGTAAAAGTCACACTTGTTCAGTCATAACATTGGATCGGGAATGCAGGCCCCCTTGAATGGGAAGTGCAACAATTGATCCACAACACTTTGCGAGAAATGTAATCATCTACGCTGATAGCACTGTGCTAAGAGGTAAAAGGTTAACACTAGAATAAGGGGATCTGCAATACAGCTTAAAAAGGTAAAAGAAGTGACTGGGGGTTAGTCGCGAAGGTTGGTGGACAGTGTTTGTTATAGGAAGGCCTGGCATATAATACCACATCTAGTCTTAGTATGTAGGTGGAGGCAGTCACGGTGGCGTTACACTGGTTGGAAGACAAATAGCATACACATGTGGTAATTGGAGTGGGCTAAAAAAGTTTAACGAGAAAGGTGAAGACATTCATGCTTTGGGCAAAGTGGCAGGTTTCGATTCAACAATAAAAAATAAGCATCTGTTAGATCCCCCCTCCCCCCTCCCCCCCGAAAATGCTGATGTGGTGGAAAACCATCAGACGGGTCGTTTGGCTAGGAATGGACCCCTGGGTGGGGTATTGGTGCATGATAAGGAAGTTGTGGTCGCGGCCTTTGGAATCGTGTAATGCAGGAGAACGGTTAGATCATCACGGCTTGGAGAGAATGATGTTGCAGGGAATGGTGAGATAATCTAGCCGACACTAAAAACTCAGTCGGAAGTTCAGGTGGACATACAATCAGATTGATACACGTACCATTAGTATTGGGACGCTTCGCCGGCCGTTGTAGGTGAGCACGGGGCACATAATGGGAATGTCCCGAATAGTGTGATGTCGCTTTTCGATTCAACTTAACCCTGATTGTAATTTTGCCAACGCAGTGACTAAATGCCTACTCTTTATAATTGTCAACTGTCGTGTAAATCTGCACGTGTCCAGATTGCACACGAGAACTCCTGTTCGCACTTATCCGAGAAGATTAGATCACCGTATCTAAAACAACATCACTCCGGGTACCTGTTTCCACGCTAAAATTTAAACGAAAATGACATTCACTCTGTTTATTTTTCTCATTAAAAGCGAAGACCACCCATTTCCTCTCTGTTGCTAAGTAAAAGCTACGTCACTATGGTTAACCCCAGGGTAACTATGAGATAAGCACCTGTTTTTATTTCATTAGGATCCAAAATTCATTGTAATTTACTACCCTAAAAAAAACTGTTTGAGTCCGTGCTTGCTGTTATTACTACTGAATTGCCTACTCTTGCATTCTTGTTTATCGTCATGAGATTGCCCACTTAATGAATTCTGGACTGCTTTTATTGGGAAACACATGAACAAGTAGTCAATACTGTAAACGATCAAGGTATACTTGTGTATAATTAAACAGCTTACAGTGAAGCCAACAATACCCAGGACGCAAATGATAGTCTGCACGTAGTGGTACATATTGATTGTGTGTGCGTGTTATGTATCCAACATGGAGACAGCTACCAACCGATTACCAGCAAATCTGTTAAGTAAAAGTGCGCGCGTATTGAATTGCTGTACGTGGGATGACCTTGCTAATTAACAATTCACGTGTATAATACATGTAAACGATATTAGATGGAATTTACGGTGTCATATTAAAGTTAGTTGCATATATTTTACAGGCCGTCGGAGTCTACCTCATAATTTGTTGGGTGCTGTTTGTGATCTCTTGGCAAGTTTACGTTCAGCAGTTTGTCTTTGCTTTCTGAACCACCGGCACTCATGCCATATCATAATAAACCAACGCAAGGCGGTCTGCTGCCAAAAAGCCCGCAGCTGTGTTTCGAAAGCGGTATGCGGGATTATGAACTGCGTCCGTAACTCCTTCGCCAATCGGCACATTGTCATGTGACATATTAAAATGTAATTAGAATAACGAAAGAGGGATATGAAATATGACAATTAAGAAATGCATTGAACATGCAATAGTTCTGAGGTGTAGTGTGCTGAAACGCCATCCATTGTGCTGTTAGACATAAATATAAATAGGGGAGGCCCTTGAGGCCACTATCTTAAATAGCACACATGTATTGTTTGGTAATTATAGAAGTAGAAGAAAGAAGTAGAGACTAGAGGACGCACCAGACAACATACAAATTGAGAGTTATAATTACCGACCGGGATTCGAACCTATCACCTTCAAACGACGCAAACGCCTCGACTTGTAACTTTGACGCACGAGTTGGAAACCTCGTTGTGGTGGCGTTGGTTACTACAGAGCTTGAAAACTAAAGACTGAAAATACGTAAAGACATAAAAACACACCCAATGACACATGTAAACCGATGGACACACACACTACACTACACTACACACACGCACGCACACACACACACACACACACACACACACACACACACACACACACACACACACATATATATATATATATATATATATATATATATATATATATATATATATATATATATGGGAGTCTTCGTGGCGAAGTGGTCAAGCCGTTTAACTCGGGTTCCGAAGGTTTTGGGTTCGATTCCGGGCCGCGACTTTCGATTCACGAGTTAAATTTTTCGGAGACTCCTGTGAGTCGTCGCTAGAGCTACGGAGTTCGTGCTTTTCTGTGACGCTTTCCGCGCTGCGGAAAGAGACCGAGCCATATGGGATAAACCCCGGTGCAATGAAGTCGACCCTGTCGACTTTTATATATATATATATATATATATACATACATACACACGCAAACACACACATAAACGCTCACATATGCACTTACAGACACATCTACAGACACATAAAAAGCTACACACACATAGATACATCCATAGATAAACACGTTGACAGATACACATAGACATTTACACTTAGATACCTGCAAAGGAACACACCCAAAACTGCACCCATAGTCACACACACACACTGACACACGCACTCCTAAACATACTTAAAAGCATGCATACATAGCCATACGCACTGATGACACACCTACAGACACTAACATGGACATGCTGCACATACATACATAAAGACGAGTATACATCGACACGACTATTGACACACCCATAGACACACAGAAAGACATGCTCAAATATACACACACTTACACAAACAAACATACATGAATGATTGCATACCTAGACAAACTCAATGACACAAGTCCAGACATAGACCACACACATACATATAGACACATATTTACAGTCACACACACACACGATAGCATACAACATAATCAATGAAGCTAAAGTCATCGATTAGTTTGTAATGCAAGTACAACATTGTGAGAACTAAGCTCAGGGTCAGTTTGTTCTACGCGTGGCACTCAAAACTCAATGACACACCTCCAGACATAGACACACACATATAGACACATATTCACAGTCACGTACACACACAATAGCATATAACAAAATAATGAAGCTAAAATCATCGATTAGCTTGTCATGCAAGTACAACATTGTGAGAACTAAGCTCAGGGTCAGTTTGTTCTACACGTAATGTCCCCATGTTTGCACTTGATAAATGTCTGTGCATTTATAGGGTTTGCAAAGGCTGTGTGAGATTGACTTCATCTTTAGATGTCAGATATAATCTCCATTAGTAAGCCAGATTGTAGGGATTTAATCTATATAATCTTTGGACTGTTAGGCATTTATATGAAAGTAAAAATGCAACACGCCTCTAAATTTAGATATTTCTTAGCTTGAAACTACAAGAACGTCTCTAGATGTAGGTAGTTCTTGGCTTGAAACACTATAATCACGCATCTAAATGTAGGTGTTACTTGGCTTGAAACATTATAAGCAAGCATCTAAGTTTAGAAGTTTCTTAACTTACAACACTATAAAACCTCTTTGAAGTTAGTTGTAAAACTGCAGCTCCCCTCTAAATTAGGTATTTCTTGGCTTGAATCACTTTATCAAAACGCCTTTACATTTATATATGTCTAGGCTTGGAAAGCCGGCTTACTGGCCTAGAGGTTAGCGACTTTTCTCCGTAATCTCGTATACTCTCATAAGTAACGTGACGGCGGTGAGAATCAGCAGTGGTTCGAATCGGTCGGTAACTTACGGGGTATGTGAGCCGGCCGTTCAGAAAGCAATGGCAAACTACTGAGCGTAATCTTGCCAAGAAATCAACAATCAGCTGAAATATGTTGATGTTGACAGCGATGTAAAGGATATGCAAACCATTTTTTTAAGGCTTGGACAAACTGCAACACCCTCTATAAATGTAGGAATGTCTAGGATTGCAACACCATAAACACCCATATAAATGTAGGTATTTCTAGGCTTGAAACACTGCAAATATCAGCGTCTGTGACTTAGGTGCTAGTGGAATCCAGTTTCACAGTTCTCCGACACACCGAGGTGAGGGTTCGAAATCAGCTTTGGGTGATTTGGAAGCAGATCGCTTTGCGTTGATTTAGATGGTATGAGGCGTAGAACGTTCTGAAAGGAATGGCAAACTACTGAACGCAACATTATCTGGTAATTAAAAACAGCCAATAAATTCAGGAGGTTAATGCAACATCCTTTAAAGGATATGCAACTAACTTTTTGTAAAATTGAAAAGCGGATCCCCTCGGCACTCTTCCGAATTCCGGTCCCAAATAGTTCCGCAGTGAATGTAGTGAATAAGAATCCCTTACAGGACCTCATTGTGTGATTACTTCCGTTTTGACTACTTCCTTAGTTACATATAAATAAATACGGAGATACCGATACTGATACAGAGGCTTTCAATACACTTGTTTCTACTTGATGTAAAGAAATATTATAATGCCAGGCAGACCATCAGCTCGGGTAGAGTGTTACAACTGGATGCTGCGTAACAATCCACTGTTGGGAGGATTTGATGCTCAGGGACAGTCAGTGGTCGTTGAAGTTGACGAGAGCTACTTTTTTCCACCGAAAGTACCACCGTGGTCACTTTCGTCGTGGTCAATGGGTAGTTGGCCTGGTTGAACGTGGTAGTGGTCGTTGCTGGTTGGAAGTTGTGGATACCTGGCGAGGCTACAACAACGTAGGTCAACTAAACCATATCATCTACGATCATGCAGTTGTTCATGCCAATAACTAATTAACTTTGTTGACCCTGTACACAGTGACATTCACACCCAAACAATTGAAGGGTTGTGGATGCAAGTAAAAAGGAAACAAAGATACCAAGGTGGCACTAGTCGTAGACCAAATATAACTAGAAAACATTGTCAAATGAATTTTGTAAACATAAACAATACATAATATCATGTTATGAGACACATCCACCACCCACCCACACATCCCCCATTCACCCCAACTCCCCCACCCAACCACACACACAACCCAGATACACATACATGCCTCCACCCATCCACCACATTGTGTGTGTAAGTGTGCATGCATGCAATGTATGCGAGGGAGTGTATCTTCGGGTGTTATGTGAGTACGTGTGCGTAAGTATATGGATGTGTGTAGGTGTGTGTATGTGCGTGGGTATATGTGTGTATTTGCGTGTGTATTTTGTATGTGAATGTGTGTATGTACATGTGAGAGAGAGAGAGAGAGAGAGGGAGAGAGAGAGAGAGCAAGAGAGAGAGAGAGAGAGAGCAAGAGAGAGAAAGAGCAAGAGAGAGAGAGAGAGAGAGAGAGAGACAGACAGACAGACAAGATAAGTGACGTAACACATATGTCCCATTTCCCACCATGAGATGTATTGGGTATATGGTATTGTGCATTACGTGTGTACACCAACCGGCACCCTATGGCTGATGTCGGCAATATCTCGACCATCGCCTTAGCCTCCCACTAAACTTCATGGTACACATGTCATAATGTGTTTACCTGGGTACCAAGGTTAATACATAAATAAAGGAAGAAATAAATAAAAGAAATCACGGTATTGAATGTGTGATTACCAGAGCGGCACGCAAACCTGAGAGACAGAAAGTGCTATAGACATATTGCATATTGTGTGTTTTTTGGGGATAGTTAATGGATTGAATGTATGTTTTTATACACAGTTGCTGGATTCCCCCTGACCATATTAAGAATCGGTAATTAACGTGCTATACTTTATCATAATTATCATCAGCATCACCAAGTGCCTTGACGATCATGGGCAATCATGTTGTATCTCATCTTGCGATTTCCACGCGACTGTATGAAGTGTGATCTGACATTTCTTCACGTCATGATGAAAGGTCATCAAACATTTTTTCTCGATGTCCTCTCCTATCCATCTCTCTTTTCATCTCTCTTTCCAGTTGTTCTGAACTGTTTCTGTTTTTCTTTTCTAATACTGTGACAAAAATGACTAACGCCTCTTTCTTGTGTTTGTGATACGTTGTCTTAGTGTCTTAGAAAGTAAGTTGTATGTCTCATGTCTTAGAAAGTAAGTTGTATGTCCCGTGTCTTACAAAAAAAGTTGTATGTCCAAAGTCTTAGAAAGTAAGTTGTATGTCCCTTACAGAACATGACAATCAACCCAAGCATGTATTAACTGTTTATGATTTTCTAGAGACTATTACTGTCGGTAACTGAATTTGTTTTCTGAACGGCCGACACTTATACCATTCAATGCAATGTTTTCCGTAAATAAATTGGAGAATAAAAACACCAAACATCAGGATGCACACATTATTGCCAGGCTTATTTCACTGCATCTCGTCAGTTGCATACTACAGCATTCTCACACCATTAACTAAAGCAATAAGAACAATATTTCAAACTTAACTATAAATCACATATATTCCCACAGTAATTTGAATTATCTACCACTGGCAACTTACTGTCTTAACAGACGATAGATTTAAATATTGAGCACAACCCACCGCTGGCAGGTTGTGCTCAATGTTTATACCCTCCTAATTGCGCTCTTCCGCCCGAAGCCGTTGGCACAATGTGGGGTGTCGGGTTTGGTAAGCGCCGCCCAACGATCGAGGCTAACAGAAATGATGTTGGATGGACTGGTGCGGTGGTGTCGAGCGAATATCATCAGCAAAATAAGCGTTTAAAAGGCTTTAAAAAAAAGTCGCTTAAAAGTCGACAAGGTCGACTTCATTGCACCGGGTTTATCCCATATGGCTCGGTCTCTTCCCGCAGCGCGGAAAGCGTCGCACAAAGCACGAACGCCGTAGCTTTTTTTTTAGCGACGACCCACAGGATACGTTGTCTTAATCATTTAACTCGTAAACCGAAGGGCGCGGCCCGGAATCGAACCCACAACCTTCGAAGCACGAGTCAAACGGCTTGATCACTTCGCCACAGAGACTCCCACAGAGACAAAAAAATAAAGTAACGTAAACAAAACGATATATAGGATCTCTTCATTGAGTAAAATCTTCTAACAATACAAAATACAATTGATTACAAAAAAAAGGCAATCAAAAGTTAGCTAATTTTGTCAATATGCCGAATAACTGTCTTTGTACATAATTACCTTGTCGCTTTCGCTTAATTAATTTATGAAAATTGAAAAAAAAAAAATTACCACATTTTGCCGGTGGGGAATCGAACCACGGTCTCCTGCGTTACAGGCGGAGATACTTACCGCTATGCCACTGAGATCACGACGAAAGTTTAACAAAAATATGTCATGTAGTCAGTCCCGATGACATCACATAGACTTGCCTTTGACCCATTGCCTTTGACCCATTACCTTTGACCCATTGAGGCTCTGTAAGATATACCAAATCACGTATTCACTGCGGAACTATTTGGGACCGCAATTCGGAAGAGTGCCATCCCCTCTTCTCCCCCAATCCCCCACTTCCCTTACATCCCTAAATTGATGTATTTATGGTCCTGAATAATTGCAGAATATAAGTTTAGGTATTTTCAGGCTCATATAATATATCTAGGTCTTCATCCCATTTTACAACAATATATATATATATATATATATATATATATATATATATATATAGCCGGTCTCTCTGGCTGTGGGGTTACAACACTTTCTCTCTGTAATCCCGTTTATCACGCAGAGTCTCGCAGCGGAGCGAGAACTGAGGTGGTTCGACCCCCGCTCGTGACTTGCGGATACTGAGCCGGCCGCTCAGAAAGCAATGGCAAACTACTGAGCGTAATCTTGCCAAGAGATCAACAGACAGCTGAAAGATGCTGCTGTTGACAGCTAAGTCCTGTAAAAGGATACGCAAAACATATATATATATATATATATATATATATATATATTTTACAAGAATATTTTATTGTCGTAAACAAATATGAGCAAAGACCATGCAATTCGCATAAAAACGAACGAACCACTCCACCATCTGTTTTTTATACATTCAGTAAACGATATTGTTATAGCGGTTCTTATAATATAACTTCTTTTATTCTGATCGTGATGATAAACATGAAACTGCTTTAAATGATAATCTCAATGCACATATTTCAACTGACTAAATTCTATACCCAGAAAATCAACTTATATTTCTGTGGGATAATAAAGGAAAATAATGGAAGGAATATAGGGTACCAATCCTTATTAGTCAGCCATCATAAGAAATCTTGAAATTGGCTCACAAACCCCCAAGTTTGGAATAAGACAAAAAGTGTAAGATTCCAAGACTAAACGTATAAAGTTAGGTTATCCTATAGAAGGCGTAGAGAGCCTGGAAAGTTAACGCAGAGAAGGAGGAGACTGCTCACTCTGTAAAGAAGATTTTCTCACGTGTGTTTATCCACTCACATGTCGCTCTCAAGATAAATTATAAACAGGGTGTAATGTACCACCTGTGGTAAACAAATACCAAACAAAATTCAACAATGAATAGACTCAAAAGCATTGATCTAAATCAAAAAGTCTATTAGGACATCTGCTGGGGTTTGGGAAGATCTGTGATCTGCATGTCAAAAACAATACAAAACCACAATTTGAAAACATAACGCAAGATAAACCTTATCAAACACTTATAAATTAAATATATCCAGGTAGATAATCCATGATGATCTCCATTGAAAGATTTTAAAGTCCATCAAATCATAATCCAACAATTTTGTGTGTTCATAACAAATTAAGGCATGTGTTCAGTTAATCCTTATATTGGAATTCAGGAAAGTTCATCTTCATCGCGGTACGAAATGAAGACCATAAGAAACGACGTTGGCACAAATAATGATAATTCACCGCTAAATAATTAAAGCCAGAGTAACTAACGACGACTGCCTGAAACAGGCTAATGAAACTAGAACATTATATACAACAATAAGACAGAGACAAACAGCTTTCCTCGGTCATGTGATGAGAAGAGAGGCATTGGAGAACATCGTAACAACTGGAAAGATCGAGGGGAAGAGAGGCAGAGGTAGACCAAGAGAAGTGATGCTGGATGGATTGAGACGGTGGCATGGAGGAATATCAGCAGCAGAGTTGATCCAGAGAACCAAAGACCGAGATCTATGGAGAGCCATGAACGCCTACGCCAGCCGGCACGGCACTTGATGATGATGATGAAATAATTAAACCTGATGAGTTAGTACTCCACTGGGTGAGGTCAACCATTTGTGTCAACAACATAGATATCAAAATCCCAGGAAGCTATAAGGATATAATATTGATAGTTCAGTCTACAATGCAGATATACCTTGCTGGTTATGTAAGGCTTTGGTGATGTTGAGGTCACGTGACCATTCTAAGTATCAGGTACCCACTCTTTAGGTTATCCAAAAGGTAAATTCCTCAGTTCATCTTAGATGACATAGACCTTCCCGTTGTTCATGTTACTGGTTAGGACACCTCAATAGCAGTCACCAGACCAAGTCAAGTACAACCGATTCCATGATGTTAAAGCCATACATCACCACCCTTCTCTGGTGATATAAACACCAACACCAACAGGTACACATTTGCGAAAACAAATGCAACAGAGAAAGGGGAGGGGGGTAAAGGAGGGTATTACCACTCAGAAGTGGGATTGCCAAACCCTCTTCTCTGGTAATGGGAAATCGATCAATCATCTGATGGAGTGTGACTTATTCCTGCACAGGGATTGACACCTATTCGTGACTGATCCATATATTAATGATTGATACAAGGATATCATGAAGAGATCTTATCATCCCATTCTTATAACTGCAAGAATGGTCAACGCTCCCTTTGTGTACCCGGTGCTCATCTCATCTCTACTCTACTGGGGAGGGGGTGGTCAATTCGAACATATCATCTCTCTCCAGTAGTCAGGGTAATAACAATAAATCAACATTTACATGTGAGACATTCAAAAAATGAGAAATCACATGGATCATTGCATGAAATAATGATCATAAGAAATAATGAGAGAACCACCACGTAGATCTTCATTTCTACCAAAAACATCAACGAAGATTCGAAAATTTTAAAGTGATATCTTTCCCAGCCTGTCTCCGTGGAGTAGTAGTTAAGGATGTCGTTCGAAATCCTGTACACTTCGCAAGAATTATAGTGGCACGAAAATTAGCAACGAGCCTCATTATGACTATCATTCTTGTAGACATGAGTCAATAGTTCAGAAAGCATTTGGCAGATCACTGATCGCAAAACCCCGCCATGTCATCAACAGCAGCTGTAGTATGCTGGCGGTGAGAGAAACTTCCTGTAAAGTCATGCAGCTTACATCAATCTTTTTTTCTCCGTATATGTGCAATAATCTCAGAAATAAAAATATTGCAATCATTCTCCAATTCTCATTGCATATTCGATGAAAGATGTGAAAATTTGAGAATCAAATTTCTCCCTTCAAGTGCATTATAGTTTAAGACACAGAATCTTAAGAATAATTTCCACATCAAAATCAAGAATGCTCATGATGTGCATTTATAGTGAGCCATCAATCACATGGAGATGGATCTTAAGCATGATAGATAATTCAAAGGAACAACATTGCAATAAGCAGAATTCTTCCCAGAAAGAGAGCAATCATTGTATATCTTCTCTGTGAAGCGTTGATTTCACAGCTTCACAATTTTACATGTAGACAAATATGTTGCCTGCACTATAGGTCATCATGCACTCGAAATAGGCACCATAGGCTCAGTTGAGGTCACATTTTGAAGTGAGCTATCTAACATTGTCGTCGAGTTAGCTCCAATTTCGGTCGGCAAGCCAAGCTGGATTATCCAGTCACATATCTCTGTTCAGTCACGGACGCTATCCTAGAAATGTCAACATGTTCCCAAATTTGCGATCCGGCTAGTGTCACTTGGAGTTATTAATAATGCTGATGTCAACAGGTTGTATGACAGTCCTTGATGCACAAGTTTTATCAACTTTCTGATAGCTCTAGAAATACTATAGGGGACGACGATAGAAATATCACAGTTGCCTTGTTATGTTTGTGATGCCTGTTTAATATTAATTAATAAACAAGAATCGAGGTCATTTATCAGGACACACCCATCTCTCTCTCTCTCTCTCTATCTCTCTCTCTCTCTATCTCTCTCTCTCTCTCTCTCGTTCTCTCTCTCTCTCTGGCCAACCCCAAAGAGATAAAGGATACTAAGTTCCTCTTTTTCAGTGTGATCCTGCCCGTTATAATTAATTTAGCTATTACTGGCTCAGTGCCTTCAGACCATAAATAGAGTTTCAGAGAACCAAGGAATATCTCCAGGAAACAAATAAAAAGTTTTCTCTGAATACCTCAACATATCCTTTTAATGGTTCCTTGCTTCTCCTCTCTCAACTAAATAATTATTAAGCTAGGGTTGTTAATTAAAACAATTTTACTACGACAAGAGAACTCTCAAAAGAGAAAATGACCCTTATTTTTCATAATTTATTACACATAAATGGTGCTATTGTTCATTAATGTCATAAACATACAACAATCAATTAATTCATTACAACAACAACAACAACAACAACAACAACAACAACAACAACAACAACAACAACAACAACAACAACAAAAAATCATGTACATGTATTTCTCTAACCATACATATCTCCTGGCTGTGCCCAATATTATCCACCCCACCAGCGATGTATCAGTCTTCTATTATCTTTATTGGGCCGCTTCTTCTGGCCTATGTAAAATCTGGGTAGGAAAAATAACTGTATACACTCTGATTGGTCAATCGTCAGTTCTTGGATTTCTGCGGTAATCATTCATTGCAGAATACACGTGCTATTTTCTTGAGTGTTCATTTTGCTCCAGGATAAGATTATTGGTTCAATGGTTTCTCCACCTAGATAAATATAGACTAAGTTATCTAGGATACCTGTCCTATATTTATAGAGAAATCTGCAGGAAGTTGCTTTGGACTAGTATTTGGCCTCACTATATCAGCTGCCTTACTCAGTCAAGCTGCAACCTTCACAAAGTCCTGTCTTTATCTAGATGGATCTAGCTGCTCCTGATATTTCAGCATCAATCATAAATCTAATGATATAATCAATATGAACACCAGAAATGAAACGCTGTACACTTTCAAGAAACTCACAAAGAAAAATACATAGAAGAAGAAAGAAGGAATAGAGTCTTGATGCTCTCATATAGTTATCCACAACATAACTGGTTGTTCTCCATCCAATCTGTCATTATATGGTGCTCAAGGTTTAGACTAGCAGATACGCAGTGTCGTCTTCTACCGTGCCTGGCCTCCATGGTCTACAGGTTGAGTAATACCTTGATTGATTTGGAATTTGAAAACTATGTTCTCCTTGCGCGTAATATTGTCTGGTACTAGCACAAATGACTTAGGTTTGCATAGATGTTTCAGAAAAACCACGATTTGCGCTCTAATTTTTCGACTGTCGTTGATAGTTCTGCTCAGCGATGTTCATTATCATACGATTTTTGAAACATGACATCAGAAAAACGAGCGTTTTAATATGGTGCTTAACCCATTTTAAAACTTTAAAACAACGCAATTTGCCATTCGTTGCTCAAATGTTATATATTAAAATTGCGTTCATATTACCTGTAACTTTCGGTCCCAGTAAGATATTTACTGTAGCCATTGACCCTGTTGTTGGTGGTTGTGATTGTGGGAAGAGGGGGCGGGGGTGGGTGGTTCCCAGATCGACCCAGAAAAAAATAAGTACCAGAAAATGGTCTGAGACATGCGATCTACATGCTATTGAAACACATGAACACCATACACTGATTAGAGAAATCAGAAGCAGACAGTCGAGGTATTCTGGGCATGTTATGAGAAGAAATAAGCGGGAGAACTTGGTGACACTGACAAGATTGAGGGGGCTAGCAGGACATAGCCCAGACGCCTCAAGTATTGTAAACAGGGCTTTTACTTTTTCTACACCAATAAATAAGTGAGTCTCCGTGGCGAAGAGGTTACACCGCCTGACTTGCGTTCGTAAGTTTGTGAGTTCGATTCCGAACTACATCTTTCTGTTCACGAGTGAAATTTTCTCGGTGACTCCAAGGTGTTGTGGCCGGAGATACGGAGTCTGTGCGACGGTTTCAGCAGGCCGCCTTGTGGAAAGAGACCCAGCCTTATGCGACAAAAACCGGTCCTAAGAGGTTGATCCTCCTTCCCTTTAAACCATTTTTATATAACCATAAATAAACGGGTCACTGCTAGAGACTTAAAATCAAGATTACGAATAATATTTATTGAAGCAAAGATAATAATTTCATTAGCCTAGGCTGAAATACTACATTTCCGCCGTATGGACTCTCCAATTCGGTATTAAAAATGAAGTATATTGGAGGAGAGGAAGTAATTCTATTCAACGTGAGCAGGCGACAAACAGGTTAATCTGAGCACAGCCGCAATCTCTGAATTACCCCGTGATTTTCAGACACGGAAAGCAAATATGGGCACTCTTCCGAATTGCGGTCCCAAATAGATCCGCAGTGAATAGGTCAGGGGTAAGGGTTAGGGTCAGTGTTTAGTTAACAACTAACCCTAACCCTTAACCCCTGACCTATTCACTGCGGAACTATTTGGGACCGCAATTCGGAAGAGTGCCGCAAATATGTCTACGATTATCAAGAGCTGGGGTTGCTGTGTATTCAATCACTTGCGACGCGACTGTTTATCCAGAATTTTTGAATTTTGTAAATGCATTTTCAATAGGAATCAAGAATATTCTTCGCGGTGCTATAGGAATAGACAGTTGTGTTTTGATCGTCTTCACGAGATCACATCAGGACATCTGAGCTTAGTGCAACTCCGTAACAAGGTTAATAAAGATCACAATATGTTTAAATTATAATGTACCATGCCGGAAAGTGTGACCGATCGTGGTTTGCCATATCACCAAATCATCTGACATGACCACAATCAGTGTTCTTGTCCCTACTATGTTGTGAGCGAATTGTCTGTATTTTACATTTTGCCAGAAATGTGACCGTATGGCCTGTATTTTTGGGTTGTCACAATGCCAGGAGAATTCTAACTTGCGCAGTGTGCACACAAGAATTGTTTCAAACACACAGACCTCAAATATCTGCCTGTATTATTTAATAGATGAGCATCTAACAGATAGTACTTGTAGTAGAAGGGTTAGATGAGCATCTAACAGATATTATCTGTAGTAGAAGGGTTAGATTAGCATCTCACAGACAGTACATGTAGTAGAAGGCATAGATGAGCATCTAACAGATATTATCTGTAGTAGAAGGCATAGATGAGAATCTAACATATTATCTGTAGTAGAAGGCATAGATGAGCATCTCACAGATAGTACGTGTAGTAGAAGGCATAGATGAGCATCTCACAGATATTATCTGTAGTAGAAGGCATAGATGAGAATCTAACATATTATCTGTAGTAGAAGGCATAGATGAGCATCTCACAGATAGTAGTTGTAGTAGAAGGGTTAGATGAGCATCTCACAGACAGTACATGTAGTAGAAGGCATAGATGAGCATCTAACAGACATTATCTGTAGTAGAAGGCATAGATGAGAATCTAACATATTATCTGTAGTAGAAGGCATAGATGAGCATCTCACAGATAGTACTTGTAGTAGAAGGCATAGATGAGCATCTCACATATAGTGTCTGTAGTAGAAGGAATAGGTGAGCATCTAACAGATAATATCTGTAGTAGAAGTCATAGATGAGCATCTCACAGACAGTACATGTAGTAGAAGGCAAAGATGAGCATCTAACAGATATTATCTGTAGTAGAAGGCATAGATGAGCATCTATCAGATATTATCTGTAGTAGAAGGCATAGATGAGCATCTAACATATATTATCTGTAGTAGAAGTCATAGATGAGCATCTAACAGATATTATCTGTAGTAGAAGTCATAGATGAGCATCTCACAGACAGTACATGTAGTAGAAGGCAAAGATGAGCATCTAACAGATATTATCTGTAGTAGAAGGCATAGATGAGCATCTATCAGATATTATCTGTAGTAGAAGGCATAGATGAGCATCCAACAGATAGTACCTGTAATAGAAGGCATATATGAGCATCTAATAGAGAGTACTTGTAGTAGAGGGCATAGATGAGCATCTCACAGACAGTACATGTAGTAGAAGGCAAAGATGAGCATCTAACATATAGTATCTGTAGTAGAAGGCAAAGATGAGCATCTAACAGATATTATCTGTAGTAGAAGGCATAGATGAGCATCTATCAGATATTATCTGTAGTAGAAGGCATAGATGAGCATCCAACAGATAGTACCTGTAATAGAAGGCATAGATGAGCATCTAATAGAGAGTACTTGTAGTAGAGGGCATAGATGAGCATCTATCAGATATTATCTGTAGTAGAAGGCATAGATGAGCAGCTAACGGATAGTACCTGTAGTAGAAGGCATAGATGAGCATCTATCAGATATTATCTGTAGTAGAAGGCATAGATGAGCATCTAATAGAGAGTACTTGTAGTAGAGGGCATAGATGAGCATCTATCAGATATTATCTGTAGTAGAAGGCATAGATGAGCATCTAATAGAGAGTACTTGTAGTAGAGGGCATAGATGAGCATCTATCAGATATTATCTGTAGTAGAAGGCATAGATGAGCAGCTAACGGATAGTACCTGTAGTAGAAGGCATAGATGAGCATCTATCAGATATTATCTGTAGTAGAAGGCATAGATGAGCATCCAACAGATAGTACCTGTAATAGAAGGCATAGATGAGCATCTAATAGAGAGTACTTGTAGTAGAGGGCATAGATGAGCATCTATCAGATATTATCTGTAGTAGAAGGCATAGATGAGCAGCTAACGGATAGTACCTGTAGTAGAAGGCATAGATGAGCATCTATCAGATATTATCTGTAGTAGAAGGCATAGATGAGCATCCAACAGATAGTACCTGTAGTAGAAGGCATAGATGAGCATCTAATAGAGAGTACTTGTAGTAGAGGGCATAGATGAGCATCTAATAGAGAGTACTTGTAGTAGAGGGCATAGATGAGCATCTAATAGAGAGTACTTGTAGTAGAGGGCATAGATGAGCATCTATCAGATATTATCTGTAGTAGAAGGCATAGATGAGCATCTAATAGAGAGTACTTGTAGTAGAGGGCATAGATGAGCATCTATCAGATATTATCTGTAGTAGAAGGCATAGATGAGCAGCTAACGGATAGTACCTGTAGTAGAAGGCATAGATGAGCATCTATCAGATATTATCTGTAGTAGAAGGCATAGATGAGCATCCAACAGATAGTACCTGTAATAGAAGGCATAGATGAGCATCTAATAGAGAGTACTTGTAGTAGAGGGCATAGATGAGCATCTATCAGATATTATCTGTAGTAGAAGGCATAGATGAGCAGCTAACGGATAGTACCTGTAGTAGAAGGCATAGATGAGCATCTATCAGATATTATCTGTAGTAGAAGGCATAGATGAGCATCCAACAGATAGTACCTGTAGTAGAAGGCATAGATGAGCATCTAATAGATAGTATATGCAGTCGAAACCTGCAAAGAACATGTAACATTTTAAAATAGCGGGTATATCTCTGCAGTGTCAGTATCTACCGTGCTTCTCCGTCCACTTTCGACGAGCATGAAGCATCCTTACGAATCGATACGTTTCAATCTCGCCTGCTTTGTAAGCATGCTTCATGTTTGTTGTTGTAAATTATAGCTCTAGATTGTTGCTTGATTTCCATATGCAGGATCATAATTGCCTCTAATGATCGGTTTCCTGATTCGTAAAAGGACTTCTGATATTGAGATTTATTGAAGTAAACGTGCGTTTGGAGTCTCCATTTATAATTTAAAGTAATCTATTATCTTCTTCTTCTTCTTATAGACCTTGTCGTGTGGTGTTGGTGATCATCTGTCCGTAGCCTTCTGTCTCTTGTACTGCTACTGGACGAGGCATTTCTTGATATCCCCATAAAGTCGTTCGCATTGAATATATTGCGTACATACATTGTTTTGGTTCTCTTGCTTTAAACTCAAGCGTAATCAATACATATACTACTTCTTCTAGTGCACTGGACTGATTTTTGCGTGTGGATCTTCTTTCCCTATTACCAGTGTCCCTCACCTTAAGGTGAACCTACCCCGACTTCAGAGGTACTTGTAATTTATGTCTCCAAGTCAAGGACGAGGAGCCACATTTTAGTCCAACTGACCGTTGTGGGCTTTGAACCCGCTACGATGAGCGCTCTTATCTATTCGGCCATGCTAACCTTCACGAACAGACATGATATACGAGGCAATTGTAAAGAAAGTAGTTTCACATTGCTTTCCTTCTTGGAAAGATCATACAGATTGGTGACCATATCCATTCTCTCTGTTTCCCGTCGCAAAACTTGAGACCGTAACCATCTTTTGGCTGCTCCCAGCTCCATCCAACACCTCCTACACGGCTTCACAAGACCCTGATATAGGGGGGGGGGGGGGGGAATGAGGGTTTAAGGGTTATTCCACATTGCCCAAGGGTATTCCCGTAGATTAATGGAGGGAAGGAGGAACCTTAACAATTCTCTGATAGAGGCTACTTCTACCCCATCATATGGAATCTAAGGCACACAAAGCACATTTAGTGTTTAGACATGGGTCTGTATTTTCGGTGATCAATTAGCATTTGGGGAGTAAATGGTCAGTAGCACAGCCACCTACTTCTGGACTATGGTCATCATTAAATACTCAAAAATTATGACGGAAATATAAACCTAAACTTATTCCCAGCCAGTCTGTGGGACATGTGCTGAATCATGACGTCATTGCA
>OY992889.1:52766088-52793588 GCA_963921405.1 Cepaea hortensis | reverse complement strand
ATAACCATGTGATTGATAAGTAAATGTAATCACATTTGAGAGATGAAGGTTAAAGTAATTACATACTAGAGAAGGATAAGGTAACTGCATTGGTAGATACGGAAAAGTTTACATGAAATCGTGAAAGATTCGTCGGTAGGTATATGAAGTGAAACGACATCGACTATATTAGATATAACATAACCTCGGATAGCCAACTCCCTTTCTTCTGTACCATCTCAAAGAAATCATCAGTATTCACGTAAACAGACTGGATCGATTAGATGGTCGTATGTTGTTTGCGCGGAAATCCAGCTTCGCCTTTGGATTAAAAACCCAACCTCTGAGAAAATCAACGCTGGGAATTATGTAGAATATATATTTCATGTCATTTCATCTTCCTCTATATTCGTGTTTTACCTGTCAGCTCCAGATAAAGCGGACACGTAGTAACAGATGATGGCAGAAGTGAAGCAGAAATCAAAAAGAGAAGAGGAATGGCCAAACATGCTTTCAGCTGGATAAAATCTGTATTAACATTTAGAGAGATTAACAACCCTTTTTTCGCATATCCTATTTACAGGACATCGCTGTCAACACCAGCATTTTACCGCTGTTGTTGATGTCGTTGCAAGATAACGTTCAGTAGTTTGCCATTGCTTTCAGAGCGACCGGCTCACATACCGAATCTCGCGCAGCTGTGTTACCCCGCGTGAATATACGGGATTACGGAGAAAATCAATAACCCCTTCGCCAGGGATACGGGCAACAACACATTAAAAATGCGAATTGTCAAATGTTATGTAAATTCAATATTTTCTGTATGGTTCTGAAGCCTGGTCATTGAACAAGCAACTAGAAAGTCGAATAGATGCCCTAGAGATGTGGATATACAGAAGAATATGTCGTATTTCATAGAAACAAAAACATTCAAATACAGAGGTTCTAGAAAAACTGGAAATGAAACGAGAGTTGATAAAAGTAATAAAAAAGAGGCAAGTGAAATATTTCGGCCACGTTAAAAGACATGATACTCTTATAAAAACTATACTGGGAGGGGCGAGGGAGGGGGCGCAAGAATGAAAGCAAGCGAGTAAGAGGTAGACAACGATACAAATGGGAAGATAACATCAAGAGATGGACGAACATCAATCTGACAGAATGTAAGTTAGGGCAAGAGACAGACAGTGTTGGAGATCCACTGCAGCCAACCTTCAGTGTGGAGACGGCACTTGATTGATTGATTGATTGATTCAGATAAAGCACAGACATCCGGAGACAAGTTTCCTGCGTTCTGCCTATATGCTGGTGGTTATATGCTCACATATAACTTAGTAGCTTGCCTGCTAGCTCGGTGTCATGTATTCACATCCTTCTCAAGGCGGGGATCTTCAACAATTGATCTGGACCTTTAGATGGGCGGATCTATATGGCTACCAGAAAATGTTCTGTGAAGTTAAGGCTTTGCGTTGATTTCGATGATATGAGAATCGGTCGATAAGAAAACAATGGCAAATTACTTACAGTAAAATTTGTCTAGTAAATCATAAACAGTTATTAATATTGACCATATAAAACATAGAATGCGATTAGTCAATATAAATAATGGGCTTGGACCAGATACAACACACCACAAGGCCTGAAAGCGCCTTTTACCTTTGCGTTACTATGTCTATCGTTTGTGTGGCGAGATCCTGCTCGGTTGTTTAGTGACTATATGTTAGATGACTTTTGGCGTGCTATCTTCTATGAATTTTGGAACATGATCAAATCATTCGATTATCTGTTTTGTCTTTACTGTCCAGCACTGGTGCAATTCCTACTGACAGTGTGTTATCTGGGTCATGAGGGAAGCTGTAACCTGCAATACATGTCGTTAGAGGCGAAGTTAGACGATTTGTGTGGAACTGGCTACTCCACTCCATAGAAACTATTAGCTGCGGAAAAAAACACCAATCATTAACAAGTTAAAAAATAAAAAAAGAAAGAGAATCTGCATTCGTAAGAAATTTATAGAGCAATAATGTTGTCAAATTATGTTAATAATACTTAGCAGAATTATTCTAGAGAGATTAAGAGATGCATTGGAAAACAACAATTGGATGAATAGGCAGGCTTCCGATCAAATAGATCCCGCATTTATCGTATGGCCACATTGCGCATAATTATAGAGCAAAGCGTTGAAATAAATTCGCAACTTTATATTAGATGTGTTGACTATGAAAAGGCAGATATTGATAAACATCTTTTTTTTCGGAATGAGGTACTATGAGTCACTCACAAACAATCTTTAATTTCACAAAGGCAACATATACAGACGTAAAGTGAAGAGTTCTGCGTGAGGGAAAACTAACAGATGCGTTTGAAATAAGAATCTCGTTTGTCACATGCGTTATTCTTTCTGACGATAGACAGAATAATAAAGGCAATACATGGAATCAGACATGAAATTAAATGAACTCTTAGAGTAATGCGTGATTTTATTCTAAACTTTTCTGAATACATTGGCCTCTCTCGCCCACACGCTAATCTCACATGAGATAACTTGATCGGAGGTCACATCATATAGAGCTATAATGCTGAGACGAAAGACATAGATAAAGATATAAATCAAACAAAAGATGCACATGATCTCACTTGGCGGAATGTCACTTCAAGAGCTAGAAGTATACTCATATTTAGGTAGTATTGTGGATGGAAGTTGAAAGTTGGATGAAGACTGATTTGCTCGATGAATTGGATTAAAGTGAGGAAGAGTTGCACAATTCGTCTACCACACTCTCTCGCCTGGGTTCATCATAATCCAGGGCAAGACAAGTCAAGCCGACCAGAGACGAATGGATGACCATTGCGCTCTACGCACCTTGCAGTGCTCAGTACGTTCCATAACGCTTTGCTGGTAAACGCCGTTTTGCCCGTTGAATCATCAATGATTTCTTCCGCGCAGTCTGCAGAATCCTGTTTTCACATGCTGGGTAGGCATACCCTGTTTCACCGATTGGTTTGATGCCGAATCGGTTACCTTCGCCTGGTTTTGCATGCCTGTCACAACCGTTGTCCGAGGGGTGGCCGCTGTCGCATGCTGACAACTACTAGGAGCCACAGGCGTGAGCTGGATGTCAGGCATGCACCAATGGGGAATGGACCCTGAGAAGGGCAAATGTAGACATTGATGGGAAAGCGTAGACAAAGATGGTGTACCATAAAGACATATTATGATAAGAATGCAAATGCAAGAGAAGTTTTCGTAGTACATGGCAATTTGTGGAAGTAAAAGAAATTAGATCTAGTAAAAACCCGAATATTTAACTTTAGAATCAAATTATTAATGTTATATGGATCAGACATAGGGAGAAAGACGAATCTATAATGAATAAACAGCAAGCATGCATTAATTTGTGAATATGCAGAATATAATGATAAAATGGTATCACAAAGTCAATAATTCAGAGATAACAGAGAGAAATAAACAAAATTCCAGAAAATCAACGTGGCACTTTCAGCTGAAAGACTGGCGCCGACCATGTAAGCCATTTCTAGTGCGTGAATACATACTTTACTTGCAAACGGGAAGTCAAAATGAGTCATCTAAATGCTCTGACAGATACTAAGAAACAAATAAAACTTCTCGCAAACATTAGAAAGAGGCAGTCGACATGTATTGACCAAATTATGAGAAGAAAAAGCTGAAATATGTTTTGACAATTGGAACGATTTGTGGAAAGAGAGAAAGACGAAGACAGCGAAAGTAGATTCTTAATATCATTTAACCATGGCACAGAAGGGAAATCTTAAGATGTGAAGAAGCATGATAGCAAACTCAAGTCGGCATTACCCTTGATGGTGATGACATGAAAACAACAAATAAGAAATATGTCGTCTTTAAAGTAATTGATGATAATATACAATAAGTGAAATAATAGAGTAAGACAAGAAGCTAGATATATTCAACAAAAACTTCCTTAGCATACTTTGTATGCGGACACCGTTTTCAGATTGATTGTTCATGCTATAGTGAAAATAATGATTCGATAGCGTAACATATAAAGCCAGCTGAGAACATGGCTACAGTCAGCTAACACACAATTACTATAGTTCGTCTGTGAACATGTCAATGCTACATTGTCCAACTGCGACATATGTTGTCTCAGCTGGAGTCATGCAGCTCAGAAGAAGATCTTAACCTCGCCTTTTCCTACTTGTGAAACACTTCAAAAGAAATCTACATTTGAATGGCCAATATCATGCTGGGGTTTTAATGAATATTTTGTGTATTTGTGTGCCTTGTTTAATCGTGCATTCCAGTTTAAATTACTTCTATTATATACATTTTAAAGATGATCCTGGCAAGTATTAAGATGAAGTTGTTATTTTATAAATGTTTAAGATTAATCTACTGTTGCTAATATGGATGAGGGTTTGAAAAGTGGTAGAGCCGAGTTTATAGAATAGATTTATTACAAAACATAAAGCCAATCAATATGTGGTATTAAAAGTAAAGTAACGGAGTAGTATCCACATTTGAATGAAAGCAAAACGAACTGAGTACCTATATGTGGGTTCATGGCCGAGGTCTGTGGCGAACACGTAACGAACAGAGCACCCATATTTGGGTTCATGGCCGGGGTCTGTGGCGAACACGTAACGAACAGAGTGCCTATATGTGGGTTCATGGCCGGGGTCTGTGGCGAATACGTAACGAACAGAGTGCCTATATGTGGGTTCATGGCCGGGGTCTGTGGCGAATACGTAACGAACAGAGTGCCTATATGTGGGTTCATGGCCGGGGTCTGTGGCGAATACGTAACGAACAGAGCGCCTATATGTGGGTTCATGGCCGGGGTCTGTGGCGAATACGTAACGAACAGAGCACCTATATGTAGGTTCATGGCCGGGGTCTGTGGCGAACACGTAACGAACAGAGTGCCTATATGTGGGTTCATGGCCGGGGTCTGTGGCGAACACGTAACGAACAGAGTGCCTATATGTGGGTTCATGGCCGGGGTCTGTGGCGAATACGTAACAACCGCGGTTCGCAATCCCGCATACCGCTTTCAAAATCAGCTGTGATTTGGAAGCAGACGGCCTTGAGTTTAATGTTAACAATGTTCGTCAGGCAGAAAGTAAAGACAAACTACGGAACGTAAACTTGACAAGAAATCACAAATAGCCAAAAGCTGGGGTTGACTGCGACATCTTGTAAAGGATATGCAACTAATATTTAAAGATAAGAGGTTTGACTTCATTGCATCGGGTTTTATCCAAAATGGATGGGTCTCTTTCCACGGAGCGGTCTCCCGAAAGTGTCACCCACAGCACGAACTCCGTAGCTCCAGCGATGACCCCTCAATGATCCCAGAAAAGTTGCGCTGATTAACAGAGTTACAGTCCGAAACGAACCCGAGACCTTTGAAGCGCGTGGCAGGCGGCTTAATCAGTTAGCCACAATGATCCCACTAACTGAAGTATCTTATTTTTTCTTCTTCATGGTACACGTTGAGATTTCAATATGAACGAACGCAAAGAAAGCAGCAGTCAACTTGAGTTTGTTGACATCTCCATAGAAATTAAGAATAATATGATAACAGGTATGTGATAAAACCACTAGGATCTCAGAGAAGAAATGGTAGTTAGCTAAAAGAACAAGACATTGATTTGTCTAAAAAGCCAGAACGTGGCAATCAACGCCAGCATTTATTAACTGTGATTTACTAGACAAGTTTACGTTCAGTAGCTTGCCATTGCTTTCTGAACGACGGACGCCCATACCAATGTTAAAAGTCAACTTAGGCGGTCTGTTTCCGAAACGCCTGCTTCCAAATCGCCCTCATCTGTGATTCGAACGCAGTATACAGGATTATGAACTGATTCCGTAACACCTTCGCCACGGAGCAGGCTTGTCATTAAACCCTTTTAACGTTAAATCAATTAGTCTTCTTCTGTTTGTTGTTTTATTGGCCTTCGACTCTTAGTTACATTGTCTTTTCCCCTTAGTCTTTCTTTTACCCTTAGTCTTCTTATCATAGTATTGTTCCCTTAATCCTAGTATCACAATGTTCTTCTTTTGGTCTTATTCTCTTTGTCTTCTTATCTTTGTCTTTTTATCTTAGTAGTCTTTTATTTGTCTATTATTATAGTATTTCCCCAATCTTATCCTCTTAGACTTCTTATCCTATTCTTTTATTTTCTTTAGTAAGATGGCTTTAGTAAGATGTGACAGTCTTCACCCCTTATTTTCCTTCTCTTGATATTCTTCTTTTTGTCTTCTTCTGTTAGTTATCTTCATTGAGTCTGTATCTCTTAGTCTCTGTATCACGGAATTTTTATCTTGGTAGTCTTCTCTTAGTCTTCTTATCTTAGTTTACTCCCGTTCGTTCTCCCCTATTAGTATTCTTCTACTGTCTTCTCCTCTCAGTTTTCTCGTCTTGGTATTCTGATAACAATCGTATTCAGTTAGGCGTTATCTCGTTGCCATGGAATTGAAGGCGTTCGCGTAACTGCTGAGAATGTTGTGAAGATGCTGCCGTTTGTCGTGTTGATGACTGAAGGACACACACGAACTTTGTAAGTAACGACAGGACGCCGGCTGTTTCAGGAAAATGACGTTTCTCTTCTTATGATTCAGATTGCTGCACATGGTCACACAAACATACTATCACTAAACTAATTCACATTAATACTACAATTATCACAACTAACATCTCGTCGGCAATATATAGTTTGCCATTGCCGAACTCATAATTCAGAGCCACGCGTCTGGTACCACGATCTCCTCTCGAGTTTAACTGATCTACGGTGCGCTTGCACCAAAACGTCTTGCACATTTTTCATGCTTTTGTAACCAATGCCGTGCAAAGTGTGTCTTACAATCCTCTCGCTTTTCAAGTATTGTCACAGGACTGTGCAAGACTCCAAGATACCTGTACTCAATAACCCATAGCCTGACCCAGGTCTATGGCATTCACCGCCTCCACATAAAAAAAAAAAATGTGAAGCGATTTTTTTTCAGTTCCTATCTTCTATATTTTACTATCTTACTTCTTACACCTCATTAAATTTTCTTCAATATTACTATAAATATTCTATCATTGTTAACTCGATCTTTACCTGAGTCAAATTTCTTATATCAATACTATACTAACTTCATTATCATGGAAATTTATGAAATAAAGCCTCAATTCCACATCTCTGCTATATCATTCAATGTATAGCATATTGTCGGTTTGTAGCGTCACTGGTGGTCATATAACATTTGACCATTTATAGGTCACTAGCTGACCCGACCCGGCTTCGTTCAGACCCTGGTGGGGAGCATCTCATTTAATTCATATAAGTAGTCATATAAGCTCCCGTTCCCGTTCCCGACTGTCTGTCTGTCTGTCTGTCTGTCTGTCTGTCTGTCTGTCTGTCTGTCTGTCTGTGTGTATGTCTGTCTGTCTGTCTGTCTGTCTGTCTGTCTGTCTGTCTGTCTGACCCGGCCCGGCTTAGCCCAGACTCTGATGGGGAGTATCTCATTTAATTCATATAAGTAGTCATATAAGTTCCCGTTCCCGACTGTCTGTCTGTCTGTCTGTCTGTCTGTCTGTCTGTCTGTCTGTCTGTCTGTCTGTCTGTCTGTCTGTCTGTCTGTCTGTCTGTCTGTCTGTCTGTTAGAAAGAGCACTAGAAAGATCTTTACATCTTCCCCCAACAATTAACTTGGGTAAATGGAGCGTCTTATTTAATTCATATTCAACCCCTGCTCCCGTTCCCGTTCCCAAAAAAGACGACCCGGCCCGGCTTCGCCCAGTCCCTGGTGGGGAGCATATCATTTAATTCATATTCGGTGGAGGGAGGAGGAGGAGGGAGCAGGGGGGAGCAGGAGGAGACAGGAGGAGGATGGAGGAGTAGGAGGGAGGAGGGAGAAGGAGGGAGAAGGAGGAGGGAGGAGAAGGAGGGAGGAGGAGGGGAGGAGGAGGGGAAGGAGGAGGAGGGAGGAGGAGGAAGAGCGAGGAGGAGGGAGGAAAGGGAGGAGGTGGGAGGAGGATGGGGGAGGAGGATGGAGGAGGATGGAGGAGGAAGAGGGAGGAGGAGGGATAAGGAGTAGGAGGAAGAGGGAGAAGGAGGGAGGAGGAGGGAGAAGGAGGGAGGAGGAGAAGGGAGGAGGAAGGAGGAGGAGAAGGGAGGAGGTGGGAGGAGATGGAGGAGGAGGGAGGAGGAGGGGGAGGAGGAGGAGGGAGGAGGAGGAGGGAGGAAGAGAAGGGAGGAGGCGAGGGAGAAGGAGGAAGAGGGAGAAGGAGGGAAAAGGATGAGGGAGGAGGGAGGAGGAGGAGGGAGGATGAGGAGGAAGGATGAGGAGGGGGAGGAAGGAGAGGGAGGAGGAGGGGGGAGGTGGAGAGAGGAGGAGGGAGGAGGAGGGAGGAGGAGGGGGGAGGAGGGAGGAGGAGGGAGGAGGAAGGAGGTAGAGGGAGGAGGAGGGAGGATGAGGACAGAGGAGGAGGGAGGAGAGAGGAGGAGAAGGGAGGAGGAGGGAGGAGGAGAGAGGAACAGATGGAGGAGGAGGGGGAGAAGGGAGGAGGAGGGAGAATGGAGGAGGAGGGAGGAGGAGGAGGGAGGAAGAGGAAGGAGGAGGAGGGAGGAGGAGGAATGAGGGGGGGGAGAAGGAGGAGGTGAGAAGGAGGGGAGGAGGGGAGGAGGAGAGAGGATGAGGCGGCGGAGGAGGAGGGAGGAGGAGGGATTAGGAGTAGGAGGAGGGAGGAGGAGGAGGAAGGAGGAGAGCGAGTAGGAGGGAGGAGGGGGAGAAGGTAGGATCAGGGAGGAAGAAGGAGGAGGAGGGAAGAGGAGAGAGGAACAGATGGAGGAGGAGGGGGAGAAGGGAGGAGGAGGGAGAATGGAGGAGGAGGGAGGAGGAGGAGGGAGGAAGAGGAAGGAGGAGGAGGGAGGAGGAGGAATGAGGGGGGGAGAAGGAGGAGGTGAGAAGGAGGGGAGGAGGGGAGGAGGAGAGAGGATGAGGCGGCGGAGGAGGAGGGAGGAGGAGGGATTAGGAGTAGGAGGAGGGAGGAGGAGGAGGAAGGAGGAGAGCGAGTAGGAGGGAGGAGGGGGAGAAGGTAGGATCAGGGAGGAAGAAGGAGGAGGAGGGAGGAGGAGGAAGATGGAGGATGGAGGAGGAGGAAGAGGGGAGGAGGAGGGGTAGGACGAGAAGGGGGAGGAGCAGGAGGAGGAGGATTATAACGCATATGCCTGTAGATAACTGCAGCGAAAAGGTCCACCTATTTGAGAAATATGCAACAATTTTATATATATAGCAATTCTATTAGAAGTTATGTCCCCTCGCTATATATACATTATAATGTAAATTAAATATTAAATAATAATAAGAAAACATATTTGTACACTAAAAAAACTATGACAGTTGGCAGCACGGGAATGATTAGAAGACGTGTAGAAAATTTCATCTCAATCGGATGGACCGTTCGCGAACGCATAAAGGACATACAGATAGGCGGAGATTGCCTTTTATATATGACTAGCTGACCCTGCCCGGCTTCGCCCAGACCCTGGTGGGGAGCATCTCATTTAATTCATATAAGTAGTCATATAAGTTCTCGTTCCCGTTACTGACTGACTGACTGTCTGTCTGTCTGTCTGTCTGTCTGTCTGTCTGTCTGTCTGTCTGTCTGTCTGTCTGTCTGTCTGTCTGTCTGTCTGACCTGGCCCGGCATTGCCCAGCTCCTGGTGTGGAGCATCTCATTTAATTCATATAAGTAGTCATATAAGTTCCCGTTCCCGACTGTCTATCTGTCTGTCTATCTGTCTGTCTATCTGTCTGCCTGACCCTGCCCGGCTTCGCCCAGTCCCTGGTGGGGAGCATCTCATTTAATTCATATAAGTAGTCATATAAGTTCCCGTTCCCGACTGTCTGTCTGTCTGTCTGTCTGTCTGTCTGTCTGTCTGTCTGTCTGACCCGGCCCGGCATTGCCCAGCTCCTGGTGTGGAGCATCTCATTTAATTCATATAAGTAGTCATATAAGTTCCCGTTCCCGACTATCTATCTGTCTGTCTGTCTGTCTATCTGTCTGCCTGACCCTGCCCGGCTTCGCCCAGTCCCTGGTGGGGAGCATCTCATTTAATTCATATAAGTAGTCATATAAGTTCTCATTAAATTCATACAACAAAAAAAGTAACTTAAAAGAATGTCCTTCCACACACCATCCATTATTTTTAATGAAAACTCTTTCTAATCACCTGCATGACTACAGTAACTTCTTAAGCAAAAAAAGATGAGTTACAATGTTATGCATTGTGCATTATTTTTATGAAAACTTTGAAAATGCCTTACAGATTGTATCATTATTTATTATAACTCATATGCCGGTACATAACTATGGACAAAGAGTTTATAAATCTTTGAAAACGATGCCACAATATGACTATAAGTTATACAGAAAAGTTATGCCCCTTGAAATAACTTTTACGGTTAGTCCCCTGTTATGTTATGTTAAGTTAGGTCCCCTGAGATATATGAAATTATGATGAAAAATGAAAAATGAAATAATACTGAGCAAGCAGGCGATTTCACACTAACAAAATATCACAGTTGGCAGCGCTGGATTGAAAGGAAGGCGTGTAGAAAATTTCATCTCAATCGGATGAGCCGTTCGCGAACGCATAAAGGACATACATTTGGACGGAGATCCTTTTTTATATATAAGATATATCTATATATATAAAACAAAGTGTATGTAAATATGTATGTCCTTTATTTTTTCGCTAACGGCCCATCCGATTGAGATGAAATTTTCTACACGTCTTCCTTTCATTCCAGAGCTGCCAACTGTGATATTTTTTTAGTGTGAAATCGCCTGCTTACTCAGTATTATTTCATTTTTCATTTTTCATTAAAATTTATATATAGCGAAGGGACTTAACTCTAGAAAAAGTTATTTCAAGGGGCATAACTTTTAATAACATTGTTGTATATCTTATAGTCATATTGTTGTATCGTTTTCAAAGATTTATAAACTCTTTGTCTATAGTTATTTACCGGCATATGAGTTATAATAAATAATGATACAATCTTTAAGGCATTTTCAAAGTTTACATAAAAATAATGCATAATGCATAACATTGTAACTCATCTTTCTATACTTAAGAAGTTATCTAAAAGATGTTGAACAATATCATCGCATCTTTAGTGTTTTCCGCCATCATATCGACACGATTCGCTTGACAGCACTTCTCAGCGCTATCAAGCCAAGACGCCTTACACATTTCAAGCAGCCTGATACGGGGGGAAAATGGCACGTCGTAATAGCACAAAGAAACAAGCAGCTTCCAAGATGCATAGTGAGAAAACCGACCAGACTAGCAGCCTGATACGGGGGGAAAATGGCACGTCGTAATAGCACAAAGAAACAAGCAGCTTCCAAGATGCATAGTGAGAAAACCGACCAGACTAGCAGCCTGATACGGGGGGAAAATGGCACGTCGTAATAGCACAAAGAAACAAGCAGCTTCCAAGATGCATAGTGAGAAAACCGACCAGACTATCAAGAAGACGAACCTGCCTTTGGAGAATCTGCATGCAAGCTGTAATAAAGTATCTGAACCTACAGTCAATGAAACTACCAATAAGAAGAGCGACGACTACCCACAGACGAACACAAAAACTTGTGAGAGGAAGGAGGACCAAGACACCAGAATCAGAAACACTGATTCAAACACAGTCAGATGGGTGGTCAAGCGGCTAAAAATGGAGCTTACTGATCAACAAATACAGAAGCAGCTGCAGGAAGAAAACCTTCACGTCAACATTTTGAAGGCAGAGCGGATTCTTACCTACTCAGAATTAAATGAGATGTTCCACACCAGGGACTGGGCGAACCCGGGCCGGGTCAGGCAGACAGACAGACAGACAGACAGACAGACAGACAGACAGACAGACAGACAGATAGATAGATAGATAGATAGATAAATAGATAGATAGATAGATAGATAGATAGATAGATAGATAGATAGATAGATAGATAGATAGATAGATAGATAGATAGATAGATAGATAGATAGATAGATAGATAGATAGATAGACAAACAGACAGGGAGGAAGGGAGGGAGGGATAGACGGAGGGAGAGACAGAGGGATGGGTCTATTAGACAGACAGACAGACAGACAGACAGACAGACAGAGATAGATAGACAAACAGAGAGACAGACAGACACAGACAGACAGACAGACAGACAGACAGACAGACAGACAGACAGACAGATAGTCGGTAACGGGAACGAGAACTTATATGACTACTTATATGAATTAAATGAGATGCTCCCCACCAGGGACTGGGCGAAGCCGGGCCGGATCAGCTAGTATATATATATATATATATATATATATATATATATATATATATATATATATATATATATATATATATATATATATATATAGATTATTCAACCTTCCTTGTTAGCCAACTCGCCATAAGTCTGCATAGACTTTGTTTTGTGCCTTACCTTTTATAAACATGGTATTCATAGGCATTGTATCATCAACATACTCATAGATATACTTTGCAATGATCTGTATCGTATGTACTGTTTCAGGACTCACACAAAACTTTAAAAAAATATTTATTTCGGACACGCCTTTCCTGTCTACCCTATGTAGATGACGTGTAGCCACAGCCTATGGGAGGGCTGTGGACTAACATTGCTTATGAGTTTCAAAAGGTCACCTGGGCCTCCCGATAGCCGTTCCTCATTTATCATAAAGATAAGCATCCCCAAGCCTGTCTAGGCCATTACGCTCGAATGAGGGTACGTGTGTGTCCTGACAGTACATTGCTCTCACGATCAGATAAGCATTGTAATATATGATTTGCCTTATTACTTATTCCTTGACCCATGTTTTTAGTCGCATCTGGCGTCGTTAATTCAACCCATAGCATATGTGGTTGATGTTACGATTATTTTCGACCCTTTTACTTCTCTCGCTTTTTCCAAACCTGAGCATATCATTCTGCTCAAGATGTGTAGTTTTGACGTTCCCGTTGACCCAAAAATATTGTCACATACCAATCTAATTTTTTTTTTAAACTCCTTTCTTGAAATCAAAAATCACTATTTTATGAAAGCAGACTTCTTAAGGTGTCTAACTATACTACATAACTATAAACTACTACTAATAGTTAACAATTGTAAAAGTTTTACTTCCTCTATGATATCTATTACTAACCCAATTGTCTCTATTATCATTTACCTTTCATAAAATAATAAGATAATTAATCACCATTATATAATTTATAATATATATTCCCTTCAAATTCTAACATAAACGATAACCCTCACAATTCCAAGTAATTGGAACAATAATAATTACCATTTTCACTTCTATATTATCCTTATGTCTGTGATATATCTTAACGTCTACCATCAATTATTATAATGTCTACCCTTTCATGCCTAATATGTACATTCACTATATTGTTAATTTCCTTATGTTCTAGTTTCTTTCTATCCATTCATCTCCTTGATCATGTATAACAATATGCCAAAAGATATTCACGCACAATATAACTCAATACTGTATCATGAATTTCTTTCCAGTCCATTGTCTATTAAGTTTGTACGTCTATATTCTATGTCAGAATTCTCGAGACAGTACAGATAGGACATATCCCATAGACATGACATGGGGTGGGACGAAGACGAGACATGGGGACACTAGACAGCACAGTACAACCATGAAGGGGACATGACAGTATGATCCCCAGACTAGACTACATGATCAGACAGTCAGCAAGGGACGGACTAAACCCCAGGTCAAGGACGACAGAGGCCCATTGCCAAGACGTAATTACCTACCACGGGGATCCGCAAACTACACGAGGGGGATACCACGTGATAGGGGACCAAAGGACAACAGCTTTGGGGAGACGAGACTAGACTGCTCAAGGGAATAGACGTGTTTGACTGTGTGCTGTGAAAGTGAACTATATAGCTAATATGATTGTTTGCGAGAGCTACGAGATATATGTATGAACAGCGTGTGCGCTAGCCGTGTGAGCTCAGGACATATTAGTTGAATGGACGAGTATGCTGTTCGATAATATGATGAATTTTCACGCATGAATTGTGATATTGAATTTGGGCTATTAAACTTATAATATTAATTATTACGTGAATTGACTGATTCTGATATACGTACATGTATTCGTGTCCAGACCCAGACGAACGAGCAACACAGGGTTGTGACATTCTAGTTGCTGTTTTATATAGTTATTTGCACCTTATATAATCTTTCGAAATTGTAGTAATATTAAAATACGTATAGTCTTTAACATTTGGTTTAGATGCACGCAATACAGAGGCATTTCCCTTTTGGGCCACACTGAGAAAATCATTTGCAAACTTCTTGAGAACAGATTACAAACTAATATAGAACTCCAGCCAAGTGAAACACAACCTGGATTTAGGAAAATCAAAAGATGCATAGATGCCATTTTTGCTCTTACGCAAATTATAGAAAAAATCAATCCAAGTCAATGAAACATTCTATTTAGCCTTTGTCGACCAAGAAAATGCATCTGATAGAGTAGGTATACACAAGCTGTAGGAAATCTTTAAACAATATGAAATGAATACACATCCAACAAACCTATGTATCAGCTTATACAACCGTGAATGCATAGCGAGAGCAACTGGAGGACACTCAGAACTCTTCACCATAAAATCCGGAGTACGACAAGGTTGTGTCCTGTTCCCTCTCTTGTTCATAACCTATATAGACAACATATGTAAAGAAACTATCCAACCAGATACCGCAAGAACACCGCATGACGAGAACACCGAAGAAGAACCATTTGCAAATTACATCATTAGAGAACTCCTGTTTGTGGATGACCAAGCACCAATAGAAAAGTCAGAAGCTGAATTACAAGACCACATGAATAGTCTTAATGGAATGTGTAGGGACCAGAACCTAAAATAAGCATAAGTAAAACAGGGATAATGACACGTTTATTTCGGTTTATATAAGGAGGACATGAAGGAGGAAACATCTGCGGGCATGGTGATTCGATGTAGTGAAACACTTCCTCCATGACGTGCTATGATCTTGACTCACCACCGGTTGTGTGATGGAATTTGCCGCTTTCACACAAAACACTCTTGCTCGACTCCATCGTTACGGGAAAACTTCAAAAGCAGTAAGATGCGAGAAGATGCCTTTAAATTTGAAGCATGGATGGGCATCTTTCAGGTTTAACAATGTTGCTAAAGAAGTTCGTGACTTGACAATGAAGGCTTGAGTACCTCGGCTTTGACTAAACAATAAAGTCTGGTCACTTTGTTAGCTTAATAATATCCATTGAATATAGAATGGCCATTGTTGGTTGCAGTATGGCTTCAGAATGTTTCCTGTATGCAATCACGCTGTCATAATTGAAGTATGCGTTTTAAGACTCCATAATCTCGAGAATTATATATATATATATTTTTTGCATATCCTTTACAGGACGTCGCTGTCAACAGCAGCATCTTTCAGCTGTCTGGTGATTTGCCGGGAAATAAACAGACAGCTGAGAATTATATATTGATTATTATTTGGCTTGTTGAAGATTGCTGTAATAAGTTTTGTGTACGTTTCGATAAGCTTCTATTTCTTCAGTTTGATTTTTGTGTAAATGCGAGTTAGAATTGTTTACCACTGTTATAGAATTTCGCTGCAGATCGATTCATTTAAAGTAAACATACGAGATTTCTCAAACCATGAAAGAGATTTGAATGTTATAAGAAATACTGATTCATGTTCTAGAAATGAAGCTTCTTAGACTGAAGGCTTTTTATATATGTCGAGATCAACCATTACTTCCATTGTGAACGATGCAACTGATTTCATCCAAATGTTTGATTGTCAATGCTAACTCGTTAGTTTGAGTTCATCCAGCCTGCTATTTGAAGTCTCGGTTAAACTGTTATCAGTGTTGCATGGTGGTGTATAGGCAAAGCGACATTCGGGTTCAGACATTTCTGGTTCTGGAACAGGAGTTGGTGGCCTTGGTTTCTTTAGAGAACATTTATTTTTAAGAACCATGCAGGGTAGCGTTACGTATCCCTCCAAATTAGGCTCAGGAAATGCACTTTCTTCACCCCACGGTTGTGTACCTCGGGTCATTTTTCTTGTTCGAACAGGCAATTTTATTTTGCTGTAACGACTTCATAATGACAGAGTCTGTTGGCAAACGACGTCAAGACCATAGAAAGAACGGTGATATAAAACAAAATACAGCAAAAGTTTATTTTGTCAATTGAATTCCCGTTGAAACTGCATTTGCTGTATATCTCGGCGGCAATATATAGTTTGCCATTGCCGAACTCATAATTCAGAGCCATGCGTCTGGTACCATGATCTCAGCTCGAGTCTAACTGATCTACGGTGACGCTTTGCGCTTACACCAAAACGTCTTGCACACTTTTCATGCTTTTGTAACCAATGCCGTGCAAAGTGTGTCTTACAATCCTCTTGCTTTTCAAGTTTTGTCACAGGACTATGCAAGACTCTAAGCTACCTGTACTAAATAACCCATAGCCTGACCCAGGTCTATGGCACTCGTAGACCTAATCTAATCTTCCTTTTTTAGTTCTCTTACCACATTGCTTTTTCTCTTAACTTTCTTATCTAGGGCTTCATCTATTAGTCTTCTTCAATTAGTTCTCTTATCAGTCCTCTTCCTGTAATCTTTGAATCAGTATTTTTCTCCCAGTTCTCTTATGACAGACTTCTTCTGTTAGTCTTCTTTCATTAGTCTTCTTCTCTTATTTCTCTTATGAATGTCTTTTTCTTTTAGAATGGTTCTCTTAGCCCTATTATCATAATATCCTCCTCTTTGACCTCTTCTCTTATTCCTTTTATCATGATAATTTTCCTTTTGTCTTCTTCTCTAAACCCTCTTAACATTGCTTCTTGTCTTACCCCTCTTATCACAGTCTTCTTTTGTTAGTCTTCTTCTCGTATACCTATCATATTCTTTTTTTTTTAGACATCTACTCCAGGGGTTTTCTGTTGTTCTTTTCGGTTTTCTTCTCTTATATCTTACTTAAGCTTCTTCTCCTAGTCTTCTTCCCTTGTACCTCGCATTCTAGCCGCTTTCCTTTCATTAATCTGCCCAACCGTCTGTCAAATCCTTTCCCTTTCTGTATCCAAGTTTGCCGTCTGTCAACTTTTATTAATCCTGTCTATTGTATATGGGAGAGAGAGAGAGAGAGAGAGAGAGAGAGAGAGAGAGAGAGAGAGAGAGAGAGAGAGAGAGAGAGAGAGAGGTGAGGTGGTGATATTGTCTTGTAAAATGCCTATATCCCGTCCCTTTGTGTCTAGGCTCCTGCCTCATTATAATGTGATATTTTTTCATTTAGAATATTATTTACAGCTCAGCACGCAGAGGTGTCTCCCAGGTGGCACACCCGCTGTCAAACAGTGTGAAGTCTGTGATTAAATCCTCTCTTCGCCCGGTGGCATCAGCTACGCAAACAGCGAAGTTGAATCTAAGACTACGCAAAATAACTCATGCCAGTGGGAGGTCAAATGGATAAGTGCGCGTGTTCTTATTTAACCATCCAGTGTACTGAGGTCGAAGTAGCGAATTCAAACCCTACATCGGTTAGTTGAACTAAAATTTTGACTTCTCCTCCTTGACTGGGGTAGTAAATTACAAGTACCCCAGAAGTTGGAGTGGGTTCGCCTGATGGCGCGGAACACTGGTAATAAAGAAAGCTAATCCACACTAAAAAATCAGTCCAGTGCACTAGAAATAGTAGCATATGTATAGACAAGACTTGAGTTTAAAGCGAGACTTGAGTTTAAAGCGAGACTTGAGTTTAAAGCGAGACTTGAGTTTAAAGCGAGACTTGAGTTTAAAGCGAGACTTGAGTTTAAAGCGAGACTTGAGTTTAAAGCGAGAGAGTGAAACAATTAATTGGCAGTCATGGGCTACTAATATTCAACATGAAAGATCCGACAAAATATATAAATACTGTATAAACTAGTTGGTGAATGATAGGCTGCTGTTGTCATTGTTGTAGCATGACTGTCCGTTCCATCTAAAATCTATGTGTCCAAGAGTTGGCGGATGATAACATCCAGGAGGTTATGAGGTTTTGAAATAGCAGCTGACTTAAAACTCAACTAGAACCAAGTAGTTGCACAAATAGAGCTCCTCGTGTGTGGAGAAAAGGTACTGAGGCAACGTTATTAAAACTTTTTAGATGCCCATATCATAAAATGGGAGGTTAGAAACTGACCTTGGCTTCCATGTCGAAAAAAAAAAGTCTTAAAAGTTGAGAGGATCGACTTCATTGCCCCGGGTTTTATCCCATATGGCTTGGTCTCTTTCCGCAGGGCGACCTGTAGAAAGCGTCGCACAGAGGACGAACTCTGTAGCTCCTGCGCCGACCCCCAGGAGTCTCCGAGAAAAATGCACTCCTGAACAGAAAGACGTAGCCCGGAATCGAACCCACAACCTTCGGAACGCGAAGCAGACGGCTTGAAACTTCGCTACGGAGCCTCCCTTCCATGTCAATCCAGCCTTACATGGGTACCAGTAAGTAACTTGGGAAATGAAGTGGCGGAGTTATTGTGACGACATCACCCCACGAACGCCGATTGGTTTATACAATACGGACCTAGCACCGTTTGCGCAATACTCTTTAAACGGGCTTTTTACTTGTATTTAACTTATGTAATTTGAACCGAACACCAAAACATGCACGTGAGAAATATTAGGAATTACATAATAGTTAATGAACAAGCAATTAGGAAGTCGAATAGAGACCCTAGATATTTGGATATACAGAAGAATATGTCGTTTTTCATGGAAACAAAAACAATCAAATACAGGGAATAAAAGGAGAGATGATGAAAAAAAAATTTTTTTAACAGAGGCAAGTGAAATATTCCATCCATGTTAACATAAATACGACTCATATGAAATTTAATACTGGAGGGTAAATTGAAGGCAAGAGAGCAACAGATAGACAACGATACAAATGGGAACTTAACATCAAACAAAAGTCTGACAATGTACAATCAAAGCAAAAGACAGACAGTGTTGGAGGTCCATTGCGTCCAACCTTTATTGTGGAGACGACACCTATTTTATTTATTGGAAGAAGAGTTGCGTTGATAAGTCACGCAAGCAAAATGTTCAGAAGAAAGCATTTACCTGATACATGCTGGCTTTAGACGAAATAGAGACACGCGTCATAACGTATATAACCTCGAGGTGCATTTAGAAGGAGAAAAAAAATGGTTGTGGATCTCTGGTTTTTCCTTTATAAAAAGACCTTTGACTGTAGAGCACAAGACGTATCATGGAACATATGGACATAAATAGGCTGCTCCTTGTACTTAATACAGATCATTCAAATACTCTACAGTTAACATCAGGTAGCTGTGAGAATACGTGGTGACATAATCGAGTGATTTGATATAGAACAGAGGCTCAGATATTTAAACTTCGTTCCCTTAGATGTGTAAAGTATACTCCGAAAACATAATGAGAAATATCAGAGAACGAATTGACAAGGAACAGTATGATCCATTTGCAGTCGGAGGAATTTAAATACCTGAACTTCGATTTGCTGTCGACACAGTTACTATAACAACACATTTGGACATTAACACACTTTTAAAATCAACCACAGAGGTAAGTTAAAGAATCATATACTTTAATGTAACAAAAACATAACCAATGATAACCGATAAAACATATGTCAATAGAAATATTTATTTATGGGGATAAATTTCTGAAAGTGAGCAGTTTTGAATATCGAAGGTCATTGCATACGAGCGATGGACATGTGATGACAGCAATTATAAGAAAGACAAACAACGCTGTGCAAAAATTGAAGCAATTAAATCGTTTATGGATTGGAATAGACAGAACAACACAAGTTCGAGCACCGAGAGCAAGAACACTTCCTGTGGCAATAAAAATGGAGTGAAACTAGAATATTTAATAAACGGGGTGAAAAGCGCATATTCATACTGGAATATAAGTGTTTATCATCATTTGCCATGCCGATAAGCATGGATGGCCATGTTTCGCTATCTTAAGCGGTCACCAGGATCATGGATCAGGTCTGTGTTCTTATCCCGACTGTGCACGTGGCCAAGCCATCCAGGTACTTTTCTGCCTTTCCCTTGTTCTCTTTCCCTAGATCTTGCCACTTGTACATCAAGTTCTCCTATTTACTTCTTCTCATAACGTGACCAAAAATGTTTGACTGTTTACGTCTAATTTCTCTAATCAGTTTACGATTTTCATTTGCTTCTTGTAGGACTTGGTATTGGTTTAACATTCCAGATGCCATTTCTGAAGATGTTCCAAAGTCAATAAAGTTAAATTGGCGAGTTTTCTCCATAGAGTTAATTCCGCAAAGCGTAATACTTCTTCGGACACGAGACGTTTGTCATCTTAGTTGGTTGCACTACTTTCTTTCTGTTTCTTTAGATGTGGTCATGGTTGGTTGCATTTTGCAGCTAAAGTTTTCTACGATATATGGTGACCTGTCCCGCTTCACTCCTCCTTTCTCGTCACTTAAACGTGCACAGTAGGTTACAGTGCTACTATTCTTTGCTTCCCTAATGGGCCTCGCCAGGATATGGGCGTATGCAACACTGTTGACTGAAATCTCCACCTCCCCCCCCCCCCCACACACACACACACACACACTCACGCACACACCCACATAGAGAAGAGAGAGAGAGAGAGAGAGAGAGAGAGAGAGAGAGAGAGAGAGAGAGAGAGAGAGAGAATATTCTCTAGCTATATATTAGTATTTTAGTTCCTTTCATACGCTAGCAAGCAATACCTGGTTAATTTGTGTATAAATGTCATGGCTCATATTTGATTAACAGATAAGTCCCAACGCGAATTCTAGATCTGAGCCTGTCATTGAGAGAAATAAATAAGATATTTAAAAATCGGGCTATGATGTATCACCTGCCAGACAAATCGATAATAGAAACATGATGCGACTCTGCAAGGGCTGAGATAACAATTTCATCATGTTTGTTCTACAGAAATGCAAACAGGTCAGTATACAGACCTCTACGTTCTTCTTTAAATCTGTATTCCCCATTAGGGCACAGACCCTCAGTCCATTCTCTCCCAGTCCTCCCACCCTTAGCTATCCCATGGGGCCCCGTTCATGTCTTCCGCATTGTATTCATTTCTGTTTCGACTTCTCTTCTTCATGTACTTTACGTCTTCCTCTATTTATTTTACCTCGTGGATTCCAGACAAAGGACATTCTAGTTAACACTATTCTCAGGTGTTTGCAATGTGTGCCCGATCCAGCGCCAGTGTGTTTTCTTCTCATCTTCATGTATTGGCATTTGTCTAGTTCTCTCCATGAGCTCTACATTGGTGATTCTCTCATACCAGTTTATCCATTACACTTTGCGCAGGCACCAGTACGTGAATATGTGTAGATTACTAGTGATTGGCGTTTTTACGTCACATCTTGGTACACTGGTATTTGTCTAGTTCTCTCCATGAGCTCTACATTGGTGATCCTCTCTTACCAGTTTATCCATATCACTTTGCGCAGGCACCAGTACGTGAATATGTGTAGATTACTAGTGATTGGCGTTTTTACGTCACCTCTTGGTACACTGGTATTTGTCTAGTTCTCTCCATGAGCTCTACATTGGTGATTCTCTCATACCAGTTTATCCATTACACTTTGCGCAGACACCAGTGCGTGAATATGTGTAGATCACTTGTGATTAGTTTCTTTGTTCTCATGGTACATTCCCAGTTCCCCCCCCCCCCAAAAAAAAAATGCTTTAACACTATAGACCACTGTTTCTCTCTTCGTTGGTTGGCTGGGAATCCTCTAGAAGAATGAGATTCAAATCTTTAGTCGATTTCTTGGCGTTCAAGTAGTCTGAGTCCTGAAAAGGCGTTCGATGTGAGTTTGTTGTAGAGCATTGTCTCCCGACCTGCTTTGTAGAGCTATTCTTCTCCTGGGAGAGCGCAGAGACAAATGGGGTGGGCAATATTTGCAGTGACATTTCACATCTGTGGAGAGGAATATTAGAATGTAACGGCGTCATGATTCCGTACGACACATACGTTATGGCTGAGGTTAGGGCTTTTATGATGGTTCCGCCGCATGATTTAGGTATCTGACCGCCAACAGACGCCAACCCAATGCAAAAAACAAAACAAAAAACAATTACGCCTTCAGTAGGTATCTTTTTTTTTACCTTCACATATTTATCCAGGCATAAGCCCATTCTTCGTTCCACCATTCTACATGTCTAATTATAATTATTATTATGTGTCATGGCGATAAACACGGGCGGTCATAAAGCTGAAGAACATTTAATGGCAGTGGAAATTTTTTTTCAGAGGAAAATGCAAAGAATTACAGTGGAACCTCGCTTAACGAGCATACTTCGTTCCAGAACCTTACTCGTAAAACGAAACACTCGTTAAGCGAAACAATTTTTCCCATACAAATTAGGGGTTACAACACTTTCTCTCTGTAATCCCGTTTATCACGCAGAGTCTCGCAGCGGAGCGAGAACTGAGGAGGTTCGACCCCCGCTCGTGACTTGCGGGATACTGAGCCGGCCGCTCAGAAAGCAATGGCAAACTACTGAGCGTAATCTTGCCAAGAGATCAACATACAGCTGAAAGATGCTGCTGTTGACAGCTAAGTCCTGTAAAAGGATACGCAAAACAACTATAATGCGTTCCATGCCGAAAACATACTCAAAATATTTTGTATAACGTTTATTCAAAGAAAATTGTATATACATTGTTAAGGAGCGTGATTCATCTTCCTCTTCTATCGCGGAATGAACGAACCTGGAATGAGAATTCGATTTGTAGAAAAAAAATTGAAATAATTAATTTACAATTTATAATACATACCTAATTCTTTTTTTTGTTTTACTAGAAAGCTGTCTTGAGAAATGTGTTATTGCCGACGCTTCTGAATTTGGTGGAAATGCGACACAGCATTATCATTAAATAAATTAGTAGCTCTCATAGCCACTGCCTTATTACAGTGATGGTTCTCAATGTAGGATGCAACAGTTTCCCATGCTTTCAGCATTTCTCTTATTGTGAGATTGTTGGTTTGCTGTTAACTTCTCCTCCTCCTCGGACAAACTCTCCTCCAAAACTGCTTACCGTGAAACACAATGTAATTCCATAAGCTCTTCGGTGGTCAGCTCTTGACTATGCTCTTCCACAAGCTCATCGATATCTTTGTTATCCACCTCCAGTCCCATGATCTTGGCCAAAGACTCAATCTCGTTGACTACAGGCTCCACAGGTACTGTCTCAAACACCCCTTGTCTTCCGACCCTCGCTGTTGCAGGCGCAAAATCCGGGACTTCCCCTCCCCGCGTCACTCGTTATGCGAAACGTCGCTCGTTCATCGAGTCATTTTTTTTAACAATTTATTTTGCTCGTTATGCGAATTACTCGTTATGCGAGGTGCTCGTCAAGCGAGGTTCCACTGTACAAGAACGGACAAAATAACGAATGAGAAAGTTCTACTAATGGGATGTGTGTGCATTTGATAAATGTGTGTTTGGGAAATGTGTGTTTGGTTTATGTGTGTTTGGGATATGTGTGTGTTTAGGATATATGTATTTGGTTTATGCGTGTTTGGGATGTGTGTGTTTGGGATATATGTGTTTGGGATATGTGTGTTTGGGATTTGTGTGTTTGGGATATGTGTGTTTGGGATATGTGTGTGTTTGGGATATGTGTGTTTGGTTTATGTGTGTTTATTATTTGTGTGTTTGGGATATGTATTAAAGATGCATATACTATGGCGATTTAATTAAAGCGGTATGTGGTCTTTTTCAGGCGTCAATTGAGTTATCAGGCAACTATGCATTCTATCATTTTCGATTCTGTTGTGTGGCATGTTACCACTTTTCAACAGCACGCCGCATATCTAACCAACCCTTTCCACATCGTCGCTCTGCGAGGAAAACTGTTCCCGACGTTTCCCTCTGCTCAGGCAATTTCTGAAGTTATCGCGCTTATGTGACTCACATCGACCTACTGTCTGCTGTTATACTTGAGCGACTACACTGTTTGCTTGTGCTTCTTGTATCTACCTTTCTCCACCAATATGCTGCAGGGGTGGTGGTCACCGCCATGGTATCCCAGGACATTGCGTCTGCATACTCAACTGAGTGAAGGCGAAACCAATGTCAGGTCATTAGCACTGTCCTCAACTTCTGGTGTGATCTTTCTATTGTCCAGTTCAATCTTTGCGTCCTGTCATGCAATCGCATCTCTACTAAAGATTTCAAAGTCTCTTTGTCCCTTTTCCTCCCTGCGGGTCAGAAACGTGTGTTGGTTATTGTCCTTAGCTCTGAACTCATGTTATGTGACGTCGGAATGATTGTTTCTCTGGGACTGGATGTCCTGGCTGTTGTGATGCCATATCTGATTTCTGCTTCGCAATATGGAACCTCTAAACTTTATCAATTGTCTTTCTCTCTATGTTTGCCTGTATACGTTGTACTTCTTTGAACATGATCTTCACTTTCGTTTTGGTGCCTTTCATCTTCATTCCACCTTATCTGACTATTTCGTTAATCCAGTTGAACAATTATTGTAATAAATCTCCTTGTTCTTTCTTGAATACACTTGTGACTAAATAATATCATCTTTAAACCAATCCGGCATGGCACATGATTGATTGATTGAAACCAATCAGATGTGTGCCAGCAGTCTTTGTTGTTCATTAGAAAACATTACAATGTGGACATTACACAATGGAAGCTATCATATCACGGAGACCATCCAGTAGAAGTTGGAAGAGCCAAGTGAAACGTGATCTATAGTAGCTGACTTTTGAAGTTGAAAAACAAGATTACCAGACGGAGAGAGAAAGGGAAACTTATACTGTTTGTAGCAAACAGTATTTCCGAGCTTGGGATTTCTTCTTCAGAAATTACATATTTTGATAGCGTCTGATATTGTTAAACCTAAGAAAGGTGATCAATGGGAATGTCCACTTTCTTTCTCTGTTTGCAGATCCGTTTTCAACGATGCACAAGAGGTATACGATCGTGCCGTTGCTATGAAGATTTAGTCATTGTTTACTATGCACCGTGTATTAGAGAATGGAAACACTGCAGGAGAAACACTGCGGTCACGTTTACAACAGATGAACAGTGATAATTCTAAATTGAGTCCCCTTGCAGATATTGCAGTTGGGGTGTGACGTATTAGGTCATCTAATATTTTAGACCACAGAATAATGATGTGATGCGGGTAATTCTCTGTCTTGCAAATTTTCTTTCTCAGACAATGGCCGGAAAAGTCCGAATATGATACCATATTTATGTTATGGGGTTCTGTCGACCCCAGAAAAGTACAAGTAGAAACAACAAACAAACAAACAAAAACATCTTACCACAGCTGGGGATTAATCTCGAACCACTGTCATGAATGGCAAACGCTTAAATCACTATACAACCGCAGTTCCTGTTGTTCAAATGGGCATGAGGAAAGTGGTCAGCCTTGGATGTTGTCCAGGGTAGGGCTGAAATGTAGGTGTAGAGAGGGCAGCGAGGGTGAACAAAAATCTAGGCAATTGGAATGATTTTGACATAATTAGAGGAGAAATAAACGCAAACACGGAGTGACAACTAGAAAAATTGATTGGAATAGAGTAAGAAGAAGACAAAGATCACCAACGCTGTCACCAGTGACAGTTAAATCGCGATTACCTTTAACTAATCGGCGGGGTCGACCTCCAACGATAGTGAATAGTGAAGCAAAGGTAAATAAGGGACGTCTTTTAAGAGTTAACATGTTATGCCCATCTTCGTCATTATTTTCATTGTTGTTTTATAGACACGTGTCCCGTCTGATTGTGGTTTTCTTCTACGTATTTGTAAACTTCTTAGCCGAATCAATAACACACCTTCCGTTGTCGTAAACTCATTTGATCGTTTGTGTAATCTAATGGCGCACAGTTATCGGTTACTTAGAATAAGGTCGTGTTTTTTGTTGCATATACCTTGCTGGACGTTGCAGTCAATACCAGCATTTTTCAGCTGCTGTTGATGTACTAGGCAAATGTTATGTTCAGTAGTTTGCCATTGCTTTCTGAACGACCCGCTCTCATACTAACACGTTATAACACAACGTGACACGGTCTGCTGCACAAAGAAGGTCGTGTTTGTTGACAGAATATTCGATCAAAGAATAGCAATTATCTATGTAAGTGTTAATAAGATGATAATAGTGCATAGACTGTTATATCACTGCTCAAACCTGGAATGTAATTCCTTGACTAAATGCTGGACATAAATTTGAGGCTGTGAACGTTAATTTTGACAGAAAAGTTCTTAGAATATCGTGGCAGTTCATAAATAAACACACATGTATTGTTTCGCTCACAATGAAGTACAAGAAAGAAGTAGAGACTAGACCGCGCACTAGACAACACACAAATTGAAAGCTATAGTTACCGACAGGGATTCGAACCTGTCACCTCCAAATGACGACAGTGCCTCTATGCAAGAACAAATGTACGACCAATTTAGAATATCGTTAACCAAGAAGAATATAAATACTGAAAATGGAAGAAATTCGGCTGATAAATAACATCCAGTCTCGAATACAAAAAGAAAATTATTTGACCATATTAAACGCCACAGTAGTTTGGAGAGAACAATGATGGAAGGCGTGGTTTCTGGGTGAGCAGAAAGTGACAGACCAGCACGAAAGTGGACACAGGAAATTGCAGACACATTGAGAATGAGGGTGCATAAGGTAGGTGGAGAAATGGCAAGGGTATAGACACTTTTCCCATGACCGTGATAAAAGCAACACGCTACAATGGACTCCCCACAGTATGATGATCGTCTGGTCACCGAAGTCGTATATTAATGTCTGTACCGCGTAGCCGTGGTCTGTCTGCTGTGTTCGAGGATACGGCAAGTTGTTATTACAAGCTGCTGGTTTGTAGTGTCTGTCTACTGTCTCCTGCAGGTCTGCTTTCTACCCAGCTGTAATGCCTGCTTCTGGCTCTGCGATAAATGATATATCTTCTAGAATGTCATCAGTTATTGCGTGTGTGTGTGTGTGTGTGTGTGTGTGTGTGTGTTTGTGTGTGTGTGTGTGTGTGTGTGTGTGTGTGTGTGCGCGCGCGCGTTTGTGTGTGTATTTTGTCATTGTTATAGAAAGTACTTTAGCGACAAGACCCTTGTTCTCTTTGTTTCTTGTGAAGAGTAAAGCTAGTTTAGTTTAGTGTAGTCGATGGATCAACATCACGGCACACGGGTGTAACCCATAAGTGCTCCGTTATCCTCCTAACTCAAACATGAGTATGGAGAAACTCAGCTCAGTGCACGAACTCCGTAGCACCGGCGAGGATCCCGAAATACTTTGGGTAGATTTTTGACTCGAAATTTTGCCCGGGCTCCTATTTTTCGATTTCCAACTGCCAAGGGATTTTTTCCGTGCGCAACAATACACACGGGCGTCTGATCTC
>OY992889.1:52661088-52761088 GCA_963921405.1 Cepaea hortensis | reverse complement strand
AGCAAGCTGAAGTCCGAGAAGGAAATGGATTGACGGCATTATAGACATTGTACAATCACACGGAATGACACTATCCCATGCCACCCATTGAGTGCTGGAGCGACAATTATTCCTCCTTAGGACGCTTGACGGCAAAAGTGAAAGATGGTGATGATGATGATGATGATGATGATGATGATGATGATGATGATGATGATGATGATGATGATGATGATGATGATGGTGATGGTGATGATGATGATGATGATGACCTGTATCTTTTTTTTTTTCGAACCATGAATTCCGAATACGAAAGGAAGCAGAGGTCTTCCACATTAACATCATCATCATCAAGTGCCGTACCTGCTGCCATGTGAGATCATGCTCCTCCGACATCCTGTATCAATTTTTGCAATGACAACCTCCTTTGTCATGACACAAAAATGTCAAGAAAGTTCTATCGCTGTCTTTCTCTATATCTTTTTCACCAAATATGTCCATTTACTACAGTGTGTTCTAGTTTTTGTCTTCTCATAATGTGGCCTTGTCTCCGTAGCGATAGCGTAGCGTCGCGATATTCATAATGCTGCTTACTCTCGTTCGAAACACAGCGGTGACCGATTTGGCAACAGACAGTGTCGCGCTGGTTTCAACGTGTTGGTATGGGAGCCGGTCGTTCAGAAAGGAATGGCAAGCTACTGAACGTAAAAGCTTGCAAAGACATCAACAACGGCAGTTAAATGCTGGTGTTGGCTCCAACGTCCTGTAAGGGATATGCAACTTAAAGGGAAAAAATGTGGCCACAAATCACGGCTACCTCTTTCTGGTGTTTGTGATAAGTTGTCTAGTGTGTCTTAGCTTTTTTCTATAAAGATTTCATAAATCATTTCGGCTGTCCAATGAATCTTTAGCATACATATAACCAAGAATGAAATAACATGAAGTGAAGAAAACGAACTATACGAACGACCAAGTCACAGATCCTAGCTTTCGCCTTGAACCAACTAGAATAGTGCGCTATGGCTGTTCTAATCGCATCAGTTTATTATTCTGCAATGTTTACAGCTAACAGTCAATCAATTGGACATCTGCCGATCGATATGTCTGGCTGCAGTTCGCGGAATCAATCAGGCAGTAGCCTGATCTATCAGTCGGTCAGTGGGTCGGTCGGCCGATCGACCGGCCGGGCGGCAGGTCGGTCGGTCGGTCGGTCGGTCGGTCGGTCGGGCGGCTGTGCCTGGAGTGTTAGTCAAGAATGTACCCGTTATTGTGAGGCAAGTCTGGCTTTACTAATCTTCCCATATCTTCGGGCAGTAGGGCATTCAGATCAGTTCATCTTCACATTGTAGGACAACTACATTAAGACTACAACATTGTCTGTCTTGTGTATTGATGTTAACAATAAAGAACCCTCTTTTGAGTTTATTGTCATGGCTCCCTGTATACACTCTTGTCTTTATCTTGCACGCTTGTCTTCCGGCAACGAGGAGAGGTAAAACAAGTAAGTAGCAGTTATGAGAAAGGGTGACTGCGAGAAATGGAATTGATAGAACTGTAGTTGAGTTGAAAAGATGCAATGAGTTAATCAACGAAAATGTGGAACTGGTCAGTATTAACAAGAACACAATCACACGTGGTGTTTGTAAAGTATCCCTACACTTTACATGTAGAACACATTTATGACGGGACTTCCGGTCGGCAACATGGCGTTTAGGCATTGAACCGTTAAGGCCTGTGGCCTGTTTATGCTTGCAGCTACGGTTTGCAATCGCATTTCCTCATGTTGGACTGGTAGTACATGGTTCCGTCGCCCTGCTACTGAGTGCGTGCGTGGGCGACACTGTGAGCTGTGAAATTTGCGTGGAATGCTGATACATCTGTCCGGTACAGTGACCTTCATGTTCGGAACAATGGCTACCTGCTGTTGCTGAATTGAATGATTTGCCTTTTCGGTTCACGAGTGCATTTTTCAGGAGACTCATGGGAGTCGGCGCTGAAGCCTACGGAGTTCGTGCTTTATGCGACACTTTCGGCGGGTCGCCCTGCGGAAAAACACCTAGCCATGTCAAAAACCGGGTCAATGAGGTCTTTCTAGTGACTGCCGAATCCATCGACAATGAACTGTGTTGGCATTCTGGCGGCGGCATTATGCACAGTGTACCTATGCGGGCCGTTGGATTGCCGAGACTCATGTCTATTCCACTTTTCACATTGGACAGTTGGGAGCATTTTGTGTGTTATTTATTCACTGGCACAAGAATGGAGCATAATGGGGACGACCCGTTGCCGTGAAATTTGAACCTCGACTAACAAACTAACAAACTAACAAACTAACAAACTAACTAACTAACTAACTAACTAACTAACTAACTAACTAATTAGCTAACTAACTACCTACCTACCTACCTACCTAACTAACTAACTAACTAACTACCTAACTAACTAACTAACTAACTAACTATCTAACTAACTAACTAACTAACTAACTAACTAACTAACTAACTAACTGACTAACTAACTAACTAACTAACTAACTAACTAACTAACTAACTAACACATTTATAACGTCAACAACAATGTGCACCACAGTCCATCGTTAAGCAATATGCATCGAATGGCTGTCGTCTGCTGGAGTAATTCTATGGGGTTTCTTGAAAGAAAATGTTTACCAGAATAATGTAAACACAACTGAGGACCACAAAGAAGCAATTAGAGTTACCATTCATGAAATAGCAACAGTCACGTCGCAGAAGGTATATGACAATATCAAGAGACGTGTACAGTCATGTCTTGAAGCCCGTGGTGGACATTTCCTACACCTGTTATAATTAATACTTCACTGGTACTTTCCAGCTTCCTCAAAACAGTGTTCGACCCTAGCAGTAACTACTAAAACCAATTTAGTTAATATTTTAGCACAATTTGTATGACATCAAATGTGTTCTACTTACAAACTGTAGTCAGACTTTACAAACACCCTGTATCGTTTGGGCTGAAACCTTCGTCAGCGAATACTATCAATCAACAAACTTCTCTGTCTGTTTGCCTGCCTGTCTGTTTGTCAGTCCGTTTGTCCTCCAGTCCGCCCGTATCCCCCTCCTTCCGTCTGTCAGTTGTCTACTATTTTTATGTCTGACTGTATTGTTGTTGTCTGTCTGGCAATCTCTGCCTGTTTGCCTCTTCTGTCAAGTCTCTTTGTGTCTGCCCGTCCTTGTAAAGTGTTTGTTTGGTTCTGCCTATGTGTCTTTCTCAGTCTGTTGTTATGTGTCTGTCTAGCAGTGTCCTCTTTCTATATGTGCCTGTTTATCTGTGTTTGCAAGTCTGTGTCTGACTGTCAGTCAGTGTCTGTTGTGTGTCTTTATCTATGTTTTGTCAGTCTGTTTCTCTGCCTCTCTGTCTATATATGTCTGTCTCGGTTTTTCACGCCACCCATTTGTCTATTCTTCTGTCCTTCCATGTGCTTATCTATCCAGCCTACCTACCCACCTACATACCTCTCTATTTCTCTGTCTACTCCCCTTTTCTATCATCTGTTCGTCTGCATACTTACGAACCTATTTCCTACCTACCTGATTAGCTATCTACCTACATCAACTAGCAAGCGTATCTTTTTGCCTGTCTCTCCGCCTGTCCTTTCATTCACCTACCTACCTGCTTACTTTTCTACCTACCTACCTACATATCAACCTACCTACCTACCTAACTACCTATATTATTACTTACTCATCTTCCTGCATACCTACTTACTTACATACCTACCGACAAATCGCTCTTTCCTCCCGTACTTTCGGACCAAATTATTATGATCAATAATGACATAATTGCTGATCCAACACACTTTAATAACAGGCGCTCCTTTTCCTTCTGTTCTATATTCAGTATTAACTGACGCAATAAAACCAATAATGTTAAGAAGACTCATGAAACATAAATCGATTGCTTACTAAGTTAATAAAATCGTTAATTAACAGCTGCCAGCCATGTCCCTCAAGGCACATCTTCACCGTGGACCTCATGTTCTAATCACTCTGTGTTTAGGTTGATCAGTGCCTGGAGTGTTGGTCAAGTATGTGACCTTTATTGTGAGGCTAGTCTGGCTTTGCCGAGCTCCGTGGCCTAAAGGCATGCGAAAGCGATTCGTGAGCTGCTTACCACGCATTCGAAAAGCGACAGCGACCGATTTGGCAGCAGACCGTGTCGCGCTGGGGTTTTAACGTGTTGGTATGGGAGCCGGCCGTTCAGAAAGCAATGGCAAACTACTGAACGTAAAACTTGCCAAGACATCAACAACAACAGTAAAATGCTGGTGTTGACAGCGATGTCCTGTAAATAGGATATGCAAAAAAAAAAAAATTCTGGCTTTACTAATCTGTCCATATCTTCGGACAGAAGGACACTCAGATCAGTACATGTTCACATCGTATGGAGAATACACTGGAACTACAGCATTGCCTCTCTTGTGTTTTGAAATAACAATAAAGACCCCCTCTGTTGAGTTCATTCTAATGGCTTCCTATTTACACCCATGTCTTTATCTTGCACGCTAAGTCTTCCATTTTTCATTGTAAAGTGACAGAAGGGACGTTGCGGCTGAAACGTTTGCCGGTAAAAAAAAAAACAAATAACATATACTGATACAATTACATTAAAACTTATACAAATGTTATGTAGTCCATATGTATTCTTCAACGGAGGTAACACCGAACTGTAAACAAGATGAAAACGGTAATGAGAATATAGAAAAGAAACAAGTAGCAGTTCTAAGAAAAAGAAGATTAGAAATGAGAATGACGGAACTGCAGGAAAGCTGTAAAATAACAATGAATGATATAATATCAACAAAAAAGTTAAATTGATGAGTGTTTACAAGAACGCAGTCACAAGTGATAGAATAAAGCTAAAGCCTTCGCAAGCACATAAACAACAGGCAGTCACTGATACAGCTATGGTTTTCCTCGTACATTTCGGTTTTATTACGACCGCTGACGTTACACATTAGCCAAGTTTTTTTTTTTTTTTTTTTTTTGCATATCCTTTACAGGACATCGCTGTCAACAGCAGCATCTTTCAGCTGTCTGTTGGTTTCTTGGCAAGATTACGCTCAGTAGTTTGCCATTGCTTTCTGAGCGGCCGGCTCAGTATCCCGCAAGTCACCAACGGGGGTCGAACCGCTCCCAGTTCTCTCCCGCTAAGAGACTCTGCGTGATAAACGGGATTACGGAGAAAGTGTTGCATTTTCTAAAAATCTAGGCCGATTTTAAACTCGGTGCAAAAACGTCGACTCTCTCTCGTTTTTAACCTACAACCGTCTGTTAAGAAAAAAATGTTCAGATTACCGAGGGCAAAAAAAAAATGGAAATACTGAATTATTGAGCACTCTCGGAGGTACACGATCACTCATGAAAACCACAAGGAAACAACAAATGAAATGTATTATTAGGCATATTAAGCGAAGAGGTTGGATGGAGAAATCAGTTTAATGTGGGAAACATTATATGTTAAAAAGCAGAGGAAGGCAGAGATTGATGTATATAGAAAACCTGAGTTGCTTCTGATAATATATAAACATCGTCACATTCACATAGGTATCAGGTGACATCGAGTCATGATCATTAACGTCTGCTTCAGATCAGGCACTTGAAGAAAAGACAACTTTGACGGAATAGGTCACAAGTTTCTATACACATATAAAGTTGAGTAAAGTCCTCGGTTATTTCTTCCTATAACAAGGGACTAAATATACATTCACTGATCAATATATATCTCACTTTCAGTAAATCTGTCGTCACCGCGTTATAACAACCCGAATAACGAGTGGTTAAACTTCAAAGTTAGAATACCAGAGGAAATTGGGGTAAAAAGAGGGGGGGGGGGGGCTGGGATGGACGTCCGTGTCTTTTTCATATCACATGTGCTGTTGAGTTGAGTTGCGTCAAGAACCGACATCACTGCACTCAGGACATTCCCATACGTGCTCAGTCCCCTCGTTCATCAACCAGCGAAGAGTCATATCACTAATCGTTCCCACCGCTATCTGTTTAAAAGTTCTGCTGGTCTTCCCTCTCAGTTTTGTGAGACTAGTCTGGCTTTGCCGAACTCCGTGGCTCAGTGCTGTTTACACCACGTATAGCATTGGACATATAGATTGCACATATCCAATGTCTAGCTTTGGATATTCACGACACATGTGAGAAGCAAAACGGAAGAAAAGCTCCTTTATCGGATTTTTAGTTCAACTTGTCCAGTAGGAGAGGAAATCAAGAAAGGCCATTGGTCACTAGCCGAAACACCGGTACAAGAGACACCCTGTGGATTCAGACATGATACCTACAATGAATCTCAGTGGGCGGGGGTATTTACAAATGTATTTACCTTGGACTGGTGTAAAAGTGATGTAAGCCCGCGTCCTGAAGAAAAATAAAAGTTCACGCAATACGACAGTGTGCAGGCCGACAGCTGATATACAACCAGTCGGTGACACCTCATTATAGTCATGAATAAAACAAAGTTGTTGCGTATCCTTTACAGGACATTGCAGTCAACACCAGCATCTTTTGGCTATTCGTGATTCCTGGGCAAGTTAATGTTCAGTAGTTTGCGATTGCTTTCTGAACGACGGACACCCATTCCATTTCAAAAATAAAATTAAAAAAAAAAAACATAAGGCAGTCTGCTGCCAAATCGCAAACAGCTGTGTTTCAAAAGCGGGGATGTGGAATTACGAACTGCGTCTGTAACGTCTTCGCCACTGAGCCGACAGTCATGAATAAGATAAGTTAGTTGCATATCCTTTTTTTAGCAGTGCTTCCCAAAGTGGTGGTCCGCGGACCTGTGCCGGCCCGCGAGCCCTTCTTTGCCGGTCCGCAGCGTGAGTTGAAAATAGTAAGAAAAAAGTTAAATATTTTGTCCTTTGAGGATTGTTTAGAACTTTTTAAAAACAAGATTGTCCTTTTCTCAAATCATTATATCGGCACCGTTTTTATGGTGATTTAATTTTAAAATAAATTGAGCCTGCAGCCGTATAGCCCAAGGAGTAATTATTTTTAAGGAGAAGCGAATCATTGGTTCAATGGGAAACTTAAATAAATAGTAACCAGCTGAGACAGATACTAAAAGCCGGCTCAGTCGACGACATTTGTTTGTTGACGACGTGCGTTTCTATTGTTTCCTATGTGACGAAAAGTGACAAAGATGCACATTATAATTTGCTGATTGTCATAAGATGCAGAACATACGTGATTTTCGTTGTACGATTATAATGAGTTTTGCCATCGTCTGAGGGAGTGAAGGTGTTAGGTAATCTGCAAAGTATTTTTCATTCCAGCTGGACGAAAGCACGGAGCGAACGTTGCCAACAAAGCGATTCTGATGGTGTTTGTGAGATATCGATGCAAAGACAACTTGAAAGAAGAGTATTTCTTTTTCGTAAATGAGCATTATTAAGACGAAAGAGAGAAACAATATGAAAATTTGTTCTCCTTTGCTGGTAGCGCTGTCTACAATCGAGCCACGATTTGATAAGCTTGTAAATAATAAACAGGCCCACCCATCGCATTAAATAGTTACTGTTAGCAGCTGATCATTAAATCAGTTTTATTACAACACACTGTAATGTAGTCAGCTTGTTTAAAATCTGATTTGGTATCTCTTTCCAAGATATATTTTATTTTTATTTTATATTGATGTTCATTACTGTCGGTGTATACGAGTATATACACCTTTATAAGAAGACCTAAATGTAGTTTTGACATATGAAAACAATTTTGATTTGTAAATCGCTACAAAAACATTTCTACTCATGAAAATGGGACCACCATTAAATAAATCACCGCCATCCAATAATATTATGGAGCACTATTTAGGGCAACGGAACAACACCCACAATTACGTTAAATCTTATATTTATATTAAAATGTATATTGAGGTCATATAAAATTCCATATTACAAGGAGACATTTTTTTTTTTCAACGGCATCGGTCCCTGGTGCAAAAGGAAAAATTTCATGTCGGTCCGCGAAAGTGAAAATTTTGGGAATCACTGCTTTACAGGATGTTTGCAGTCAACGTCAGCATATTTTGCTGTTGTTGATGTCTTGGCAAGTTTACGTTCAGTAGTTTGCCATTGCTTTCTGAACGACCGGCACCCATACCAATTCGTAAAACACCAGCGCAACACAGTCTGCTGCCGAATTGTTTGCAGCTGTGTTTCGTACCCGGGTATACAAGATTACGAACCGCGTCCGTAATACCTTCGCCATGGAGACGGGAAGTCACGAATAAAGAAACCGATACAAGTTGTATGATTTGCTTGTAATATATTGGTATCATTTATCTCCAAATATTCAGTTTGTTATGCTAGTTCTGTTTTATAAGTTAACACGACTTCTAACAAAAACAACAACAACAACAGCAGCAGCAGCAGCAACAACAACAACAACAACAACAACAACAACAACAACAACGACAACGACAACAACAACAACAACAACAACAACAACAACAACAACGACGACGACGTATTACAAAGGACACAAGGGAAGGAGAGACAAAACAAGAACATCAAGTATTCATTTGTTTGTTTTGTTAGTGAATCTTTATGAAAACTGCGTTTGACATTTCATAGACGTTCAGATAGTTGACACCCTGAAAAAGGCTTACACGTATGTAATTAAGGGTGGTGTAGAGAGTTGTCTTTTTTTTTTTGTTCGCATATCCTTTTACAGGACATCGCTGTCAACATCAGCATCATTCAGCTGATTGCTGATTTCTTTGGCAATATTACGCTCAGTAGTTTGCCATTGCTTTATGAGCGACCGGCTCACATATCCCGCGAGAGTAAACGGGATTACGGAGAAAGTCGTGTAACACCTAGACCAGGGAGACCGGCAGAGAATTGTCTACTGACTCAAAATTTAAAGTTAGTCCATGGATACACTGTTGAAGAGCTCTCCTTCCCTTCTCTAAGCACAAAAAGCGATATTGAAACTTCATATCTGTGGAGAGACAAATTCGGATGTTGGCACATCAAGGTTCTCCGCAAGCACAGACTGGCTGCGAGTAGGCATAGACTCGCAAAATATACTATCTAGGTTTTAGGTACTTCATTGTCAACAATCTCCAGATTCAAAGGTTATAGCTACTTCATTATCAACATCCTCTATATGTAAAGGGCTTAAGTACTTCATTGTCAACAGCCTCCAAATTCATAGGGTTTAGTTACTTCGTTGTCAACAGCCTCCAAATTCATAGGATTTAGATATTTCATTGTCAACAGCCTCCACATTCACAGGTGTTAGGTACTTCATTGTTAACAGCCTCCAAATTCATAGGCTTTAGGTACTTCATTGTTAACAGCCTCCAAATTCATAGGTTTTAGGTACTTCTTTGTTAACAGCCTCCAATTTCATAGGTGTTAGGTACTTCAGTGTCAACAGCCTACATTCAGCCCAATACCCAGAGGGAACCTCCATTATAACTAATACGGACCAAGCAGTCTCTTCTTCTTCTTCATCTTGTTCGTTCACACTAAGACCTCTGGTTGTTGTCCCTAATATAAATAGTAGCTAATTCCAGGTTCTTGATGTACCCGCACAATGTTTGCTATATTGAAATTGTAACAAAGAAGTAAAGGGATCTCTTACACGCCTTGGAGCCCAGGTGGCTGACGGTGCTAGAGTCATTTTGTTATTGACCAATCGGCTCTTGGTTGATACTGTAGTCAGAAGCACGCCGGTCGCCTTTACTTCAAAAGACATTCTTGATACCAATTTTAGTCTGGGTCGAGTAGAGTGAATATTGAAAAATCCTAATCAGAACCAGCCAAGCTGTGGATCAAACATGTGACCACCAGGTTAGCAGGCGAGTGTCTAATTACTACGCTGTTCCCTATATAAGGAAGTTGGCTGAAGCAATATTTGCATAAGTTCTTAACTGCAATGTAGATGAAAAGTGTTTGTTGGGGGACCTTTGGGCAAATGATTTACCATGGTAATTACATAACAGGTCTTGATCAAAACGGTTAGAAGTATAGGAAAGAAGTAGAGATTAGAGGACTCGCTACACGATATAAACATTGCAAGCTTTAGTGAGTACACTGCGTGTAATATCGATTGGTGGCTTGTATAATAGGTTATATGTTTAAACATACCAGCAAATAAATGCAAGTAAGAAATGGGACAGAAGTAGATTCTAGAAGATACAAGACAGAAGGAATTATGAAAGACGTCGGGTCAAGAATATACACAACGAATAAGAGAAACATAGTCCAGGTTACAAGAATATGCTAGTGATTAGTCCAATTTTTCAAATGACATTATGGCTTTGCTCAGAAGGGTGTATAAGTTCACATCATTTTACTGTTGATCTCTCTATCCCTCTTTGTCTCGCTCTGCTCCATCTCTCTCTCTCTCTCTCTCTCTCTCTCTCTCTCTCTCTCTCTCTCTCTCTCTCTCTCTGTGTGTGTGTGTGTGTGCCCCATTTAATTTTATATCCGTCTAAATCTATACATTTCTCACTCTTTCTGTTTCACTTCCCACCTTTCTGTCTCACTCTCGCCCATCACGCTCCTCTGGTTAGCTCTCCCCATTTGTTCCCTTACCCTCTTCTCTTCTCATCTCTCTTTGAAAATAAAGTCCGTTCGTTCATTCGTTCTCTCTCTCTCTCTCTCTCTCTCTCTCTCTCTCTCTCTCTCTCTCTCTCTCTCTCTCTCTCTCTCTCTCTCCATCCTCTACCATGAGTTTCCAGCACGTTTTCCTGAAATGTAACGTCCTTAACGACTTTGTCTAAGTGTGAAAAAACTGTCAGCTGCACTACATTTTCTCTGTGGTGCCATTATTAAGCACAAGTAATTGTTATTTCCCCAACAACTCTGCAATAGCGAGCGCAGCAGTATTTGCGGCCCGCGAGAAACAATAAAACCTAATTTGATGCTGAGAAAGTGGTCTAGTGCATTACAAGCGACAAGGAGAAATACATCATGTACTAAGCACGCGACCGTGGGGGCAGGATTCCTTGAGTATCTCAAAATAGCGATTTATCCACAGTTTGGAACGCTTCCGCTTGCACTTCCCATTTAGTGGTATCTGGTACGTGTTTGGTGGATGATTGATTAGTTGGTTGTAAATCCTTTTGGAGACTGAGTATTAACTCTTAAGTTCGAGGCACAGACATTTAAGTCGTTTGAGCACTGACAAGGGATTGCATCTATCCCATTGAGATTGGGATAGACATGTTTCTGCCAAACCGACACAGAAGCACCATTTTCATGGGGGTTGTGCTGCAAATCTGGGCTGTTCGCACCACGCTAAGAAACCAGCCGGGTCTGCACGACGGATACTGGAGCTTGTGGAGTGACATATTATTGTTATTATGTTAACAGGTGACGATTCAGTGTGTACGGATTGACCGGGATTAGCCAAGTTTGGAAACATTTCCTCAGCGGCTCTTAATCCTTTCATTGTCCAAAGGGATCGGGTCGTAGTGGGAGAAGGAAGTTTGAAAATGGGGGAAACCGAAGTCGTTGAAATGGAGGTTTATTGTATAGTTAGTTGTATGTCCTCTTACATGATGTCGCAGTCAAACCTAGCATGTTTTGGCTGTTTGTTATTTCTTGGCAAGTTTATGTTCAATAGTTTGCCAGTATTGTCTGAACAATCGGCACTCACACCATTGTATGAAAATCAAGTCAAGGTGTTCTGTTTCCAAATCGCCCGCAAGTATGTTTCGAACGCGGTATGCAGGATTGCGAATTGCCTTCGTAACCGCTTCGATACAGCTCCGGCTTTATACATCTATAAGAGTATATTTGCGTTTAAGGTGTATACTGTATGTGTGTTTTCAACATAAGCGAGCTCTTGTGAATTTGTTCGTCAGCACCCTCATTATCATCATCGCCACAAGTAACAGGTTGTCTGAATAACGTCTGGATCATCACGTTCCGTCAGAAAGACTCCATCTTTCGTCAAATACCTTGCCTTATGCAGGTTCATGCCTGGAGTGTCTTTAATGTGCTCTATGTTTTCTTTGTTTTCGTCAACTCCGGCCTCATCATCCAAGAACCATGCCTTTGATGACCGCTCTACCTAACTGGCTGTGGCATTTAATATGGTCACACTATTTTAGTTTCTTACCAATGTGTCACATGCTCCGTGGCCAAGGGGTTACGGATTCAGTTCGTAATGCCACATACCCGCGTTCGAAACACAGCTGCGGGCGATTTGGCAGCAGACCGCCTTGCGTTGGTTTTTTACGAATTTGGTATGGGTGCCGGTCGTTAGGAAAGCAGGGGCAAGCTACTGAACGTAAACTTGCCGAGAGATCACAACAGCGAAAAATCCTGGTGTTGACAGCGACGTCCCGTAAAGGATATGCCAGGCTTGTCCATGGGAATGGGATTCCCATGGGAATTCCATGGGCAACATCCCATGGGATAGGATGGGACGGGAGAGCAAACATTTGTATTTCCCAAGGGACACATGGGACAGTAGCGATGTCATAGCAACTTTTTTAAAAACCTTTTTAAAGCCTGTTATCCTTCCTTTTTCTTGATATACTTGTATCAATTCTTTATCTCGTGGTGCGACACCGGATAAATTAATAAATTCGCGCATGCGAAATGTCCATTTAAAAAAATGACTCGCATTACTTTACTGAAGATGATAAAGAATTCTTAAATCACATTCCGAATATTGTTCATATTAAAGGAATGCTGTACATACATGAGCAATTCAACATCTTTTTTACTAACTAGAAATTAATGGTGCTACATCTCATTTAATTTTGCTGTTATACTTCCTCCTAGACTATCAGGTGTATAAATTAATTGTTGATATTGACTATTGATTGATTGATTGATTGATTGATTTAGGAACCGACATCACAGCATTCGGGACATTCCCACAAGCGCCCCGTCGTTGATATTGACGAAGAAACTTCCAGCAGCATGGTGAAGAAATATTGTCAGAACTTTCAGAAAATTATTGGAGAAAAACTTTGGCCATATTGCGCAGTTCTTTGGCAGTTACTGCAGCATTCTTTACTGGAGTTGACATTAAAGCCAAAATAGAAGACATGGTCAAGTCAGTTGTTACTAAGAAGAAAGGGAATGTGGACACCAATACATTGGCCAATGATTAGATCGCTTTTTTTTTAAAAAAGTCTATTGTTCCAACTGTTATTTCATTCATCAAAGATTTAAATCTTTCTTCTGAATCATCTGCTGTATATGAAGTAGCAGAAATTGTAGAACAAAGGCCGAAAAGTGATTTTTGACTTATTTTTTTTATCCTCCACCAAACAAAACACTTAAGTTTGATGACACCAGAAACAAATGCCTTGAGGATGAAATCACCATGTTTCAAACATTACGGCAACCAACTTCACAACCATTAATTTATTGGAAAAGTGAACATAGGTTTCCACTGCTAACAGCACGTGCGAAAATTGTTTTGGCAATACGAGTGTCTTCAACGGCAGCGGAGAGCTTATTTAGTGCAGCTGGATTGTTGTTCAGTAAGTTACGAAAACGGATGTTACCAGCTCTCGTTATAAACTCTGTGTATATCAGATTTGCATGTAAAGTGAAAATTGTAGAAATGGTTCAGGGATAACCTGGATTAACTGAATTATTAGAAACAGTCGATCAGCAGGAAATTGATAATGTGCTGAATGAGCAGAGTGACTCAGAAACAGAATGAGAGTGTCAGAATGACACTGAATTGTAATATTTGGATTAAACTTTGTTTTAATAAAATACTATTGCATATTAAAATTAATAAATTATGTTGTTTTACATATCTCTTTGTACATGTACTCCTATTTAGTAGACACTAACCCTAAACTTTCTAAAATTTCATAATTTTATTTGAACTGTATTCCATATTAGTATTATCATGGGAATCCCATGGAAATCCCATGGGATGGGACAGGCAATACGATGGGATGGGAATGGGACTGAAAAATGTGTCCCATGGACAAGCCTGGGATATGCAACTAACGTTAACCAGTGTGTCACCGGAAATTCGCATAAGCGAAATAAAGAATAGCAACACTCTAATCAGAGGTTACAAAGAAGGGTTATTTTGAGACTAGCTACCTGAAGTGATAGAGAACGTTAGTTTCCAAATTCAAGCAATAATAAACAACTGAGTAGCCAATAGAAAATAAAATCACTCAGTTTAGAACTAGATGAAAGGGCACTGTTCACCTTTGAGAAGTATGTCATGATGTGGATAAAGTCACAAGAAGTCTAGTTCACCGACTGACTGCCTTTCGCCTAGGAATATCTCCAGAATTGAAAACCTGGGAATGTTAGACCTACGTATGAATTGAAAAAAAAAAACAGGACAAGTAGTAAGGGAAATGAAATATAAGGATCGGATGTTGGGAGTACGCTAAACACGTTGGTAGAGAGCAGGCAGAAAAGTTTATAAAACTGAGATATAGTGCTGTTCTGGGGTCATACAAAGGAACACCTCCCGCACAGTAAGGGAGTAGCCCATATGCTATCTAAAGAGGCAGCGACAGCACTAATAGAGTGGGGAGCAGTGAGTTCTTGAATAATAACAGCAACATTTAGAGCCACAAAAGGAAAGAAAGTAAACAAGAATGTGATCCAGGAAAAATTATGCATGCACATTTAAAAAAAAGCACAGATAATCAAGTCCATTACACCCCCCCTCCTCACCCGCCATATGGACAACAATCACCGTCGGATTAGTCAGCCTGCGAGGGTAAACCCAGGACTATCATTCTGAGCCGGTGATGGACTCTTAACTATATCATCTCGTTGACGTTGAACGGGGTAGGGGTAGTAGTGACATCAAATCGAATCAAACCTAAATGAAGCGATCTGATTCAATTAAGGACTTGGTAATGAGTGAAACTTGGGAATTTTCACACATATTTGCGCAGTGGATCAGTCATAGGAGGGTTATTTTACGCGTGAAAGAACACATGATGTAACGTGAGAATTACAGGCCCACGAAAAAAAAAATGACATTGATAACATTCGTAATAAAATTAATTTAGATAATCTCTACATGCCTTAAACATGTTTAGAAGTGCAGGTGTAGACTAAGATCATCAGTTAATGATACGTTAAATTACGAAAACTGAAGCTTAAGATATACTTAACATCTTACCAATATGGAGAAACATTTTTTTTCGCATATCCTTTACAGGACATCGCTGTCAATTCCAGCATTTTACCGCTGTTATTGATTTCTTGGCAAGATTACGCACAGTAGTTTGCCACTGCTTTCTGAGCGACAGGCTCACATATCCCGCGAGTCACCAACGCGGCGAGAACCGCTACTAATTCTTGCGCCCTGCGTTACCCTACGTGGGTAAACGGGATTACAGTGAAAGTCGTTCAACCCTTAGGCCAGGGAGACCGGCATGGAGAAACATACTATGTAAGATTTCTCAGATATCAAGAAACTATGGAACCATTTGGAGGCACATTCTCTAATACCAGGTCGTAGATAGTAGATACAAGGTCAGACGACTGCTAGAAACAAGATAAACGCATTTGGACTTACTCATATATAACACTACTTGGGAGAAAAACAAACAAACACACAAACAAACAAACAAACAAACAAACAAACTAAAATATAAAGCAGAAAAAGCTGACTTAAATAGTAGCAAAACCAGTGCTTCAAAAGTTAGAGCTCATGAATTATAGAAGCAAGCTAATAAACAATTTAGAAAGCCGATAAGTGCCAGTAGCGACACTACGTAGTAGGGGAAACAAGAGTAGCAGCAACCAAACGACATCTCAGAGACCTCCCACTAGGCGAATCATCATCATCATTATTATGTGCCATACCAACAAGCCTAGGCGGTCATGTTTCGCCACCTTACTCGATCACAAGAGTCGTGGATCAGCTCAGTCTTCCTGTCTCGCCATGCCACGTGGCCTAGCCATCCAGGTATTTACTTCTCTGCCTTCCCTTTGTTCTCTTCCCCTCGATCTTGCTAGTTTTCACCACGTTCTCCATTTGTTTCTTCTCATAACTAAAAATGTTGACTGTCTACGTCTAATTTCTCTAATCAGTTTACGATTTTCATTTGTTTCTTGTAGGACTTGGTCATTGGTTTTTCTGTCTGCCCGTGGTATTCTTTGTGAATCGCAGAACATTACAATCACTCATTACAAATGGGACAGTTGTCACCGACATTGAAGATCAACTGAGGTGTGTGGTTATAATGTACAGAATGCGTGTTATGTGCTTGACACAGTATCGATAACTGAAAACGCAAAAGATGTACAACGACTTTGGACATTGTAGTAATCTTCTTCTTCTTCTCCTTCTTCAGCATTCCCGAGCTATTGAGGTTCTTTGCTGCAGATACAAGCCGTCTCTATTCGTCTCTCTGGTTGACCTTCTCTTGCCAGTCGTTGATTCCAAGTGCTTGTAGGTCTGTATGTATATTATCTCTCAACCGTATTCTTGGTCTACCTCGGGGTCTACGGTCATTTATTTCTTGAGTGTAAGCGAGTTTTGTTTCCCTATTTATTATCTTCCATTCTTTCTATATGCCCCAGCCATTGCAGTCTATTAGCCTTCATGATACAAGTGATTAGCGGGGACTTAAACAGATCATAAATGTCTTTCTTGCTTCTTCTTTTCCACTCTCCACTGTGTGTATCCCTAATGGGCCCAAAGATGCGTTGTAAGACTTAGTTCTCAAAGGTTTGTAACAAGGCTTCGTCTCCTTTAGTTGTACTCCAGGTTTCAGAGCCATACAGCACAACTGGTCTAATCAGTGTTTTGTATATTGTGATCTTGGTGTTACGAGATAGCGCATTTGATTTTAGCAGATGTTGTAGTGCATTGTATATCTTATTTCCAGAGCTTGTATTTCTTCCCTTATGATGTTGCAGTATTTGAAGATTGTATCCAGGTATTTATGTTTCCGTTCTTTTAATGGTCATATTATCTATTTGTATGTGGCCAGAGTTTTTAGCCGTTCCTTCTCTTGAAATTACCATATAATCTGTCTTATCTTGGTTGATAACCAGCCCCATTTGTTAAGCTTCTTCATTTAAGTGAGTCAATATTTCCAATGTATTTTGTTCATTTTCCTATATAATATCTATATCATCTGCATAACCAAGCAGTTTGGGTGTTCCTCCAATAGCACAATCCTCCTTTACCTTCCTTACAACTTTCTCTAGAGCCAGATTGAAAAGGAGCGGCGATAGTGCATCACCTTGTTTCAAACCAGATGTTATTTGGAAAGAGTCTGATTTCTTGCCTTAATATATTACTATCCATTCCATAGTATTCCGTAAACTATTCCTATGGACACTATCATAAGCCTTTTTAAAATCCACAAAAGTGTTATGGAGATCTCTTTTATATTCCCAACTTTTCTCGGCTATTTGTCGTAAGATAAATATCTGATCTATTGTTGATCTGTTTTGTCTAAAACCTCCCGGTAGTCACCTAATATGTCTTCTGCTTATGGCTTTAGTCTATTGTAGTAATACAGAGTGAACAACAGACCTTTATTGGATACCAAAAATAAACAGAAACAATGGATATATCAAAACAAAAAGATAACACAACAACATGATATTACACTAGAAGGAATAATACTAGAAAATATAACAAATTCAGTTATTAGGAGAAATAATAGTAGTTGGCAGAAGGCGCTTGTAAGAATTTAAGAGCTTAATAGGGCAAGGAAAAAAGATGCATTTTAAAAAAAAGAATAAGAAGAGGACGAAGAAGAGGGAGGGAGTGGAGGAGGAGAAGTATTCAAAGAAGGAAGCGGAAGAGGAGAAAAAGGAGGAAGAAGAAGAGAAAAAACAAGAACACGAAGACATTTCTTTCAGCCAAGGAGCCTTACAGGCTCACGCGGCTAAAATAGAAATGATCGCAGAACATAGTACAAAAACTGGTACAAGAAATAGAAGAATGTAAAGAGGGAAGTTTGTAAACATGGTTGCTTCATGGCGTGGTATGATGTGAGCCCATGAATCAATACTATGTAAAGAGACCTGGAGCTTCAGAAAAACAATCACCTAGTCAAGCTGACAAGATATGTGCGTGCGTGTGTGTAAGTATTATGCAATATAATATTCACCCTACCAGTCAGTACAGTTTCTTACTATGCTGTTCCTTGCCGAGCCATATGGGATAAAACCCGGTGCAATGAAGTCGACCCTGTAGACTTTTAAGCGACTTTATTTTTCCTTGGCCTGTTGATGTCTAACCCTCTGTCTTAACTGAGCTACAATGGGTATTCATGTCTATTAAAACTAATAAGACGTGTTGTTTCTTCCTTTCAGGTCGTGATATTTTACATCCTGAATTATAAACACTGGCCTTGATACTAATGAGAAAACATGAACTCTAATTTCTTGGCTGCGAATGAAGACATATAGTCTAGCTGTCGATACTGGGATGAATAAAATGGCAAGCCTCCAGGTTATAACAGACAATCTTAATCCAGGGTATGTGGTGGAAGACGTGGATATTGCTACGAAAATCCTGCAGATGCTGGTGATACATTTATCGTGGTAGGATATTTTCTTCCAATTCTTTGTTATAGGTTTTTAATATATGTGGTAATTGTACATACATATTACTATTGTTGTTTTCTTTATTCTAATGTTAGTTAATGGTGACATGGATGACAGCATATGTTTAATTATCATCATTTTGTCAGCTTATTCTAAACAAATATTTCCTTAATTAATCTGAAGTGTATACTCAATTTCTCAATCACCTTCATAGTCATTCACATTTTCTCAACCAAATTTATCAGTGCCAAGATTTTCTCATTCACCCTCATCCTCATCCAAAGTTTCTTAATCATTCTCATCCACAATATTTCATTTATTCTCATCCATATCCACGTTTTCTCAATTAACGTCATCGTAACCCACATTTTCTCAATAAGCCTAAGCTGCATCCACATTTTATCAATCATCTTCATCCTGTGAATCATCCTCACCCTCATTTTCTCAATCATCTGCATTCACATTTTCTGAATCGTCCTCATTAGCATCGGTATTATCTGTCATCAACCCCACCAGTTACATCCTCATAATTATCAATATACGATCCCCTTGAAGAAAACCAGTGTTGTGCTATGCATAATGGTAAATAACACGCAGTGCCCCTAGGTCAAGGCAGTAATCATAGGTTTCGTCAACAGGCAATTCTAAACTTCCGGTGTACTGATTCCGAGATATCGGGTTCAACCCCTACACCGGACAGTTGGACGTACATGTTGACTTTTAAAAAAAAAGTGTTGACTTCTCGTCCTTAACGTCGTGATGTAAATTGCAAGTACTCAGAAGTTGGAGTGGACTCGCCTGACGGCGAGGGACACTAGTAATAGGTAAAAGCTAATCCACACGCAAACAGCAGACTAGTGCACGCCCTATTAGTAGAAACTATTAGACGTAGTAGCACGTGTGAGGACTAGATTTGAGTTCACAGCGAGCAAACGAATCCAGAACATCAGTTTTTGTGCAGTGCATGTACTACCATATATAGCTTCCATGGGGTTTGTGTGAATCTTGTTGTCCACGATACTATATCCTGAAACTAATGACAACGCACAGTTTTTGTGCTGGGCAGGTAATACCACAGATAGCTTCCATGGGGTTTGTGTGAGTCTTGTCCACGATACTATATCCTGAAACTAATGACAATGCACAGATTTTGTGCTGGGTAGTTACTACCACACATAGCTTCCATGGGGTTTGTGTGAATCTTGTTGTCCACGATACTATATCCTGAGACTAATGACAACGCACAGTTTTTGTGCTGGGCAGGTAATACCACAGATAGCTTCCATGGGGTTTGTTGTCCACAATACTATATCCAGAGACTGCCGACAACCCACTGTTCAAATATAGTTGGTTAACAATACAAAATAACAGAAAGTAACGCAGCTTTACAGAACACAATTACGCAAAATACAGGACGTTACGGTGGCTAGCCTTCATCAGCAAACAGATACTTTCACAAAATACAACATATAAAACGAAGAAGACGCTACATTTAGAACATTAAGGCGTGAGAACGGGATGAGATGAACGATAAGATAAAACAATGAGAACAATAAAGAGAAAATTTTAAAAAAAATTGAAAGAAAAAATGTGCTACTTAACTGAGAATCCCAGGCTGTGATATAGTTTGTTGGCTGTTCTGGACAAGCTTTGAGATGGTCAACTCTGTTGACGATCATCATTAGCAGACCCTTTTCATAACGTCGTTGCCATCCCGCCCAGCCGGACAGGTGCTGGATCCTTCTCCAGTCTGTCTGCCACGTGAATTGTCATGTCTTCCTCGTTCTGTGATCACTTAGTGTTGGTCCTTCACATAATCTTCTTCCAGAAACCATGTCCTACATTAATGTCCCTTCTAAGCCACGTGGCATGTAATACCATAATAGAATTTCAGTTCAGTTTGTGAGAAATGTGTTCATTTTTTCCCTCTGGCTATGAGGGAGTGCATGGCAGTAAACAGGCTGATAGGCTGGCAGGGAATGCACCTCTTGATGGTAGATGGACAAGGAAGATGTGGTGGTGCGCCTGTGGGACCAGGTGGAGAAGGTGGAGGAATAGATTGGGAACCAGTACGTAGGCATGATGAGATTCGGCATGGGTTTTTGGTAGAATCTCAAAACTGAGAGGGAAGACCAGGAGAACTTTCACTCAGATAGCGGTGGGAACAATGAGTAGTGTGACTTTTCGCTGGCTGCCGAACGAGTGGACGGAGCCTGTATGGGAATGTCCTGAATACAGTGATGTCAGCTCTTACCTCAACTCATACTCAACTCATTTTCAGTTTCGAAGTCATGATCCTGTTTATGAATTCTCTTTTCTCGATGTTCACATCAAATAGAAGGTAACACTTCTTTTTAATCTTGATTCATTGTAATGTGAGAGTATTTCTGTAACATTTATGTTTACAAACCTCGTTGTTCTTCACATGGTGTTGTGAAATAGCCGTGGATGAACATGTGTAAATTGCAAGACATGTCGATTAACTCTATTGTGATGTTACTAGCACTGCTGGCATAATAGATAGTGCTATTTACTTTACCTCGACGGTGTGTCGGGTTCAAATCTTCAGCACTGGCAGATTCTTTGCTCTAACGAGTATGGCTCTGGGGTCGACCCAGGCTTATGAAATAACTGGCACCGTGCCACCGTGATAGTCGATAGTGTGTAAATGGAGTTATACCTCTCTATAGAATAAAACCTGAGCTGAATTTAGAAACCATGTATTGCTCATGCAGCATGATCCCTCTCTCGACCTGCTTAGTTTTTTTTCTGGAAGAAAGATCTTACGAAATAGTTTCTTGATTATTTTCATAATTTCCTGGAAATAAAATACCGTGATTAAGGAAAATGGCCAACTCAATATAACGTGGACTGTAATATGTAAAGCCCCAATACTTTACATTCAACTAGCACTATCTGTCAGCGGACCAGCTGTTTTATGAGAGTGATATTTAAGTCAACCATGGCTTCACACGATTAAATAAACAGTTTTTCATATTAAGAGTTAATTTAAACCTCGGGAATACAAAAATAAAAAGCAAATGATCAATACCCATGTGACATTGAAAAGATGAAATTAGAAAATGTACCGTCCCCGTGACTGTCCTATATACCGGGGATTCCCTTACGAGACGTAATGAGCATATGGTGCAATCCCCATAATTTTAAACACCAATCGGCTCTCAAAAGGTGATGTAGTCAATATCTCATCGTCTGCCATAATTTCTTAGAGCAGTTCGTGGTATTTATTTCAGGTCTGGCCTACCCAGGAACTCTTGTCGAATGTTAAAAGTTCCCAGCATCACCACCGTGTCGGCAGACAACCTTGTCCATCACTGCGACACCGCAGCGCGCGCGTGTAGTCTAATTTAAGAGTATTCTTGGAAAGAAAGATAACTCAGGTATTTCTTTTCCGTTTTCAATAAATAACGAGTTTTATCCCCTGTGATAAAAAAAAAAATTGCATGCCAGCGTATCGAAAGTTCCACACCTGCGCTCGTCGTCTCCCTAAGTGAGGGAAAACACTGGCCGTCAATTCCAAGATGCATTCAGGCCTTCAAATTTTAATGGCCCTATCACATCAGACGCGTATCATGAGATTGCTTCTGGACAAAATTATATTAGTTACTTAGATGAGTGCAAACAGACATGCATACATCACTCCGAGTGATCTATGAAAATACGGGGTTTCCTCAGAAAGTGTGTTTATCAGATCACAACTGAGACGTATGGAGTCAAGCCGGCTGGGTTGTATATGTAGAGGATCACTTTGGTTAGACACTGTAAGTCAAGAAGTGAAATAGAGAACTTTTTCACAAGCCCTATGACGCATTCTGCATTTGGTGTTAGGCCCGTATTTTTTATTGACCAATCGGCTCTCAGGGGATGATGTGGTCTGTATAATACTGGACGCCTTTACACTTTCCAGGTTATTTCCTATGATGTATATTAGGTTGGGTCAACCGGGAGCTCATGTTAATTTTTAAAACTCGAATCCAGCCCGATGCGGCTCGAACCATGACAGGCCAGCATCTATATATCCCTATAAATATATCCAACTCCTGTGAAAACGATCTCAGTCACCGATAATTTTAGCACATTGCACGAACACTGAAGATCTGGCAAGAATCTAAATGTGCTTACAATAGAACCACACACGATGTACACCGTCTGCGGCGGTTGGCTTTTCCAAGTTTGAAATTTGGCCGTGGCAGTGGCCACTTTGGAATACGTTTTTGTAACCTGGAACGTATTGACCAAGCACCATATACCCGGTGCGACGTAAACCGTGTAACGGGGTCCTTGATTTTACTTGCACTAACATCTTATACTGACAGTAGAGGATGTGATTTTACTTGAACTAACATCTTATACTGACACTAGAGGATGTGATTTTACTTGCACTAACATCTTATACTGACAGTAGAGGATGTGAGTTTACTTGCACTAACATCGTATACCGACACTAGAGGATGTGATTTTACTTGAACTAACATCTTATACTGACACTAGAGGATAGGGAACTTAATGAAGAAAGGCTGCTAGCTCAGAAGGGTGCTCCATGTCTATTTCAGTTTACATTAAACTAGACAGAGAAAGCAAACACTAAATAATTGACAATAACATCTGCTACAGAACTACTTTTTTTTCTACTTACTTGTCGTGTCTTCCTTTAAAGTGTCGTCCCTGGAGTGGGGGGGGGGGGGGGGGGGGAGTCAACACCCACATTATAATTTTTCTTCCCTATCAATATCCTGGAGAATCCACCAGCTTCCGTCCAACACACTCCATCAGCCCGTGGACACCTTTTCCTATCACTCTCTCACTGTTGTACTATGCCCCCTCTCATACTTCCCCAACGCAACATACTCAACAACTCTTGCTTCCAAAAAATTAATAAAGATTAATTTATTAAAAGAAAAGTGTAACGTATATGAGACGTGTATGCGAAGAAAATGTGTGTCGAGTATTCTAATGTCAATGTATAGTTCAGCCTTCAAAGTTCAGGATCAGAGTCCACTCATCATGGCAAGGATTACACGACATCACACGAGTCAGTACAATAGACCTCACCAATTGCCGCTTCTTTTCCGCCAGACTTGTTATCCTCCATGAACCTTGATAACCATGAAATCTGAGTCCCATTCGAAACTACAGTCCGGGAACACTATTAATGTTTGTTCCTAACAAAAACTGTTCCTAATAGTTTGTAGAAAACTGAGATCTCCTAATTCCTGCACAGTAAAAAAAAAAAACAATAGAACACTGTCGCATGAACATGGCGTTTGTCCTTCTTGCGAAATGTTCTATAGATTTCCTTATTTTTTCGTTATTGTCTTAACGTTATAATGTTCTTGATATGTGGAACAACTACACTTAAATGTTATCTTTCCTCCAATGTGAACCTCAATCACTATTGGTGTGTTAAAGACTGGTATGACCTACAACTCATTCGGTACTTATCCTGTAGGATACTTCTATCATTCAGCTCCCCTGAGCAATGTTTCTCATCTTCCTCTAGCATAGGCTCATTGATGAAGTTGCGGGCCAATCTTCCTGCGCCAAACTTTATCCGGGATCGGATTTTTCCTTGGTTCCGTGTTCTTCCTTCCAACTAGAGGGAACCTGTGAAATAGATCATACAACTGGTGATAGCCTCTTCGTCACTGATCTCTATTAGATGATCGTGGCCATTGGCCCTTGCTCAGCAAAATACAATGAACCTAACTCTGTCAGGGACAGATGAACTGAACACATAGGTTTTCATCAGGCCAAGACAAGAAGAAAAAAAAACAACCAACAGCGTGCGGAACCCCCCCCCCCCCCCCCCCCCCACCAGGGAGCACCCACTGGAAGATCCCAATTATCCCCCATTACTCAATTCTCAACTAGTAGAGCCTATCAACACTTCACTAATCTATCTAGTTTTCCACTAACAGTGCTAATCATCACACTCTAGTTTTAACAAGGCTACAGCCTATATTAATTAGGCCTAAATAGACTATATTGACTACCTTATGCAAAACCGCCTCATTCCGGGATGGCTGCTACACTTTGCCATAACGACACATGCTAGTTAATGTTAAATTAATCTAACACTGTAGAGCTCTCCCACAAACACGTCCATAATAATCCACGGTTTTGGTCAACACTGTTTCTCCCAATCATGGTTTATGGCAAAACCTAAAATTGGTCACGTGACGGTATTCATTATGTCCACACAGGTGTTATTTGGACATATCATCCATTGTCAAGAATCTATCCTCCCTGGCTTAGTCACTGTCAGAGTTGTCATCACTTGTTTTGACATCCCCAACAAGCTAGCGAGTTACTGTATGATCCCAACAACAGTTGTCAATAGCAATCTGCCAATCTGCGTGATGTCCAGAAACTATAAATGACAGACTGACTGTTTTCTCCCGAGCTGAGAACTTCCGCTTTCCATCCAACCTGTTTATGAACTGTCAAAGCGATGTATAGACTCATCTCACTCACTTCCCCTACACATCTGCAGCTGTTAACTTTGCCCGACCTGTGATGGCTGACATCCGATTGCAACCAGGATCCGACGGGTTCCATCTGTATTCGAATGTTGACAAATTGTCAAAGCGATGCAGGGACCCGTCTCACTCACCACCGAGTGTTCCCAATCCTTCGACCAGATGTAAACACGTGCAGTTACATTTTCTGGATTTGTTGAAACAACATTTGGCCTCGAACATGCCGCTAATTCAGAACGCCTTTTATTCTCATCACTGGTTAAATCACGTTGGTCTATTATGTGACATTACTTTAATTACATCAATAAACCCATATATATGTAAGTGGTTGAGGGGTTAGGGGGTGGTTCGCGTTAACGATATGTCGTTTACAACCTCGAAATATCAATACGCCTTTCTTGCTTCAGATATTTCCCACATATTCTAGTTCACGACATACGAAGAATGGTAATCAGTTCCATTTCCCGTTTCTCTTCCTTCTCATGCAATTCCCACAAAGGAAGGATAATTTTTTGGCACTATTTTTATATTTTATTTCTGCTCAGTAGCGAAGGAGTTACGGACGCAGTTCGTAATCCCGCATACCGCGTTCGAAAAAAAAAAGCTGTGGGCCTTTTGGCAGCAGAACGCCCTACGTTGTTTAGTTTTAAAAATGAAATGGTATTGGTGCTGGCCTTTCAGAAAGCAATGGCAAACTACTGAACATAAACTTGCCCAGGAATCACGAACAGTAAAAAATGCTGGGGTTGACTGGGACGTTGTGTTAAGGAAATACACCTAACTTTTAAAAACCATGTATATCTGACTGGGTCTAGTCAGAGCTGTACTGGTCAGAAAAACAGTCATGCTTCTGCTGGGGATTGTGTCCGGACCATTATCTTAGCTGCAGGCATACACACCACATTGCCATCGAGACTGTTAAATAAAGCAAGTCTAGTATTTCTTCTTAGTTCGGTAATCATAGCACCATTTTTCAGTGGCGTAAAAGTCGCTTAAATGCCGACAGGGTCGAATTCATTGCACCGGGTTGTTATCCCATATGGCTCAATCTCTTTCCGCAGCGCGGAAAGCGTCGCACAAAGCACGATCTCCGTATCTCCAGCATCGACGCACAGGAGTCTCCGAAATAAATGCACTCTTATACTGAAGGACACTGCCCGGATTCGAACCCACAGCCTTCAGAGCCCGAGGCAGATGACTTGACCACTTCGCTACGGAGACTTCCAGGGGACATATGTTGCTAGACCCACATTTATATAAACTAATTAATGGATGATGTGCAGTTCCGTAAGTAATACCAGTATTAAACCGGTAACATTCTATGGTATAGTTTAGTTGCATGCCTTTTACAGGACTCGAAATCAACCTCAGCGTTTATTGGCTGTGTAATTTACTAGGGTCGGTCTCTCTGGCCGAGGGGTTACACGACTTTCTCCGTAATCCCAATTATCCACGCAGGGTAACGCAGGGTAACGCAGCGCGCAAGAATTGGAAGCGGTTCTACCCACGCTGGTGACATGCGGGATAACTGAGCCGGCCGCTCAGAAAGCAATGGCAAACTACTGAGCGTAATCTTGCCAAGAAATCAACAATCAGCTGAAAGATGTTGATATTGACATCGATGTATTGTAAAAGGATATGCGAATTTAAAAAAAAAAAAAAACAAATTTACTAGGCAGGATTACGTTTGGTAGTAACTATTGCATTCTGAGCGAACGAAGCTCATATCATTGTTAAAAATCAACATAAGGTGGCTTCGTTTCCAGTCGCCTTCAGCTGATTTCGATCGCGGTATGCGGAGTTACGAATCACGTTCGTTACGCTTTCGCCAGACGCCCTCAACATTGTATGTATCACATGTTTAAAACAAAAATCTAAATTTTAAACATCAGTTATTTCCCTTTGATAATGACTAAGAAGTTGATTTAATTATCAGAATACGCGATAACAATCTCAATTACAGAAATGTGTCTTTCTTTTCATCTATGTAAGCTTTCTTGTCTGTAAGTCAGTTTTACTTTTAATCTAACCTTTTCTGGTCTATCTATATTTAATTTTAATCTACATATCTAATCTTATTTTCTGAATGTATTTCAATCTGTCTAACCGTTTTGTCTGTCTGTTTGACTATCTATTCTTGTAATCTATCTAGCTGTTTTGTCTGCCTCTTAGCATATATAGTAGCTGATTTCTCATGTGTCTCTATATCTGTGTCTGTCAGTTTTGCAGTCGGTCGGCACATCTCTATTCTTCCTAGTCTCCATGCATCTCAATAAATCGAACTCAGTGGTTCTCAACTTTTCTCCAATCTATGTACCCTTATCACCACATATCATAATCTCATACCTCATTACAAAAAAAAAAACAAAAAACTGCTTTGCATCAAAGGAAACAATGCAAACAAAAGCAATAAAAGCATTAACAATCTTGTATTAATTTACGTTAACTTGCACATTTATGTGCGGTATATGTTTGTGTCAGTTAGGTCTAAAATGTACAGAAACGACCCATGAGAGCAATAAAATTAACACTTGAGTACACTTGCCAGCCAGATCTGATGAAAATACAATAAAGACCGAACTTATTTATGTTAGAAACGCTAAATACTAATAATTTCAACAGTTTGGGTCTGTGGTACAATTTTACTCCTGAAGCTCAGCAAGCTTTCCAAAGAGAACAAAATAATAATAATAATAATAATAATAATCTAAATCAAACAAACAAACAAACAAACATACAATATGACTAAGAAGATCGGCAGATGAAGAAAAAAATACCACATAGATACAGGTATAGGTTTCGATCGAAGTCTTTATCAACGGAACAACAAGAGCAAGCCGATTTAAAATGTATAACCGAACAACATAAATAAATGGGTGATTAACTTGACGCTTGTTGGTGTAAAGGAATAAGAGTCGGCGCACAGCATACGATTGCTTAAGCAATCTGATTTTTCTTTTCCTCAGCCCACAAATCCATCTCCCTACACTCTAAAGATACCAGCAATTGTGCAAATACAATAATGAAACTATGTTTATTTTATTGTTAAATATAAAATGTTGGACAATGTGCATTATACACTCAAGTGGAACAAGTAAACAAGCAAAGTGCAAGATTGTGATTATTAAGAAATTAACACCCAGAAAACCAAAACTATGATAATTATCAGTGGGAAAGAGAGATCACCAATGAACATCACGTAAACGGGGAGATACTAGAACAAGTAACAATTTTATCCTGTCTTAGACACGTACATACAACCAATTATGTATCATTTGGATCTTCTTTGGTACTACTTTGTTCGTGTATGATATTGATGTTTACCTTTATTTTGTCCAGTTTAATTGTGTATGTAGATATCATGTGCGCGATACTAGATGCGCGTTAATGAGTGCGTGTATGTGCTAACACGGTTACATATATGTGGGTGTTTATGGTTGCACGCATGTTTATGTATAATGGACACGCAGGGACAAAAGCACAGATACAAGGCAAACCACGGACACCGAGATATTAAGCGATGATTACAAGCTACATTTTATATAAAGTATGGGCAATCAACAGAAGAATTAACATGACTTTAAAATGTCATCGTCTTATTCTTGTCCTGCATCAGTTTACATTACCCAGGCAAACTGATGACCTTTAGCCCCAGACGTAACGCCACTGGACAGAAGATTTATGTTTATCTTAAATGGAATCTGTTGTCCAGAAGTGTGATAAACAGTCTCTAGTTCCGAAGATCGCCATTGAGAATTGGCAAGCCAGTCTGTCTATTTTCTAGAACTTGTGGAAACAGCATGAATACTTATTACATCGGAACGTAGTTCGTCTTCGCTTGATGGCAGTAAGAGAAACACATCTACTATTAAACTTTCAGAAGGACATAATTTTTGGGGAATGAAAATGATGACATCCAAGAACTAACTAGAATTGCACTATATATATATATATATATATATATATATATATATATATATATATATATATATATATATATATATATATATATATATATATATATATATATATATATATATAAATCACTGTTTATTGCCTTCATCGACCTCACAAAGGCATTTGATTTGGTCAGTCGTGAGGGTCTGTTCAAGGCACTAAAGAAGATTGGCTGCCCACCAACTCTTCTCTCCATTGTGGAATCGTTCCACACGGGCATGAAGGGTATAATCAAGTTTGATGGTGCAACCTCTGAAGAGTTTGAAATCAAGAGTGGAGTTAAGCAAGGGTCGGTCCCACCCTCTTTGGAATATACTTTTCGCTTCTACTGAAATATGCCTTTCGTGATCAGGATGGTGGTATATTCATTCACTCACGCTCAGATGGCGGCCTCTACAATGCTCAGAGATTGAAGGCCAAAACCAAAATTAGGAGGGTACTGATCAGAGAGTTGCTCTTTGCAGATGATGCTGCACTCTGAGGAAGAATTGCAATGTCTACTATCTGCATTCTCCAATGCTTTTTCTGAATTTGGTTTAACAATTAGCAAAAAGAAGACACAGATTATGTCACAAGGTGCACATTGGGTACCACCAATCTTTATTGACGACGTCGAACTAGAGATGGTAGACCATTTTACAGATCTAGGATCAGTGGTAAATAGCAAATTATCCCTAGATCAGGAAATGAACATCCGGACTGGTAAGGCAGCAACAACAATGAACAGGTTAAGAAAAAAAGTCTGGGAGAACAGGAAGCTCATTGCCAAAACAAAAGTCCTTGTCTATCAAGCCTATGTCCTTAGTACTCTTCTTTATGGCAGTGAAACCTGGACAACTTACTCACACCAAGAGAAACGTTTAAACAGCTTTCATATGCGGTGTCTGCGAAGAATTCTTGGTATTAAGTGGCAAGACAAAATCACAAATAGTGAAGTATTTGAAAGATCAGGTTGTGTGACAGTTTATTCCATGCTCAGTCTTCCTAGACTTAGACGGATAGGACATCTTAGGAGAATGGATGATGGTAGAATACCAAAGGACATCTATTTTGGTGAATTACAGATGGGTAAGAGATCTCAGGGTCGGCCTCTACTACGATACAAAGATGTGTGTAAGCGGGACATGACTGATACAGGCATTGATAATGCACATTGGGAGCAAGTCGCCGCTGAACGTGTTGCATGGAGGGCAAACATCAGAAATGGAATAAAGACAAAGGAGAAAATTATTGTAGATAAGTCACACACCGAGCGTGTGAGACGTACGATGATGCATGATGGTGGAAATGACCACGTGGTCACATGCATCCACTGTGAACGGACATTTACAGCGCAAATTGGCCTTATCAGTCATATTCGCTACCGCCATAGGTAAAAGTTATTATGCCTTTTTAAAGCACAAACTATCGTCTGTCAAGACGGCAAGGTGCCAATGATATGCTTGTGAAACCGGGACTATTTACAAGCGACATGCAAGGAAATTAAACCACTTCCACACTGTCTACTTTAGGAAGCTATTGAAGATTAAATGGCAAGACAAGATCCCAGACACAGAAGTATTAGAAAGATCGCCCATGTCAAGTATCCACACTCTACAAATGAAGAATCAGATTCGTTGGGTTCGTCACTTGACTCGCATACCAGATCATACGATTCCTAAACAATTTTTTTTTTTACGGTGGGCTGCGACACGGAAACGCTCCCAAGGCGGCCAGAAAAAACACAGAAGATCTCACTAAAAGGCTTCGGAATTCATCACAACATTTGGGAGACTGCGGCTGAAGACCGAAATTCGTGGGGTATATCATTACGCAAGTGTGCTGTCACTTGTGAAGCAAACAGGACTGCAAGAACTGTGAAAAAAGGCTGGACAAAAAAAAACAAAACCACATACAGCAGGAGACTTTCCTCCTCCTGGAACTTCAAGCTGCAATAGACCTTACCAACCATATTAGTACTCACTTCTCCAAACTGTCAATTCCACTGGATGAAATGAATGGTCATCATCATTGTTGATGGGACGCAGAGGTGTTTCCAAGGCACCAGGACCGGATTGTATACTGGCCAAGACCTATTGACGCGTCCTCGTCGAGCGTCCTGGATAACAGGTCCCTTCGGGGACCTGGCTAAAGTCAGTAGGATCGGTGATTCCTCCGAAGTCGGAGAGTGTCTTCCTGTACGGCGAGGAACCACCAGTCTGCACACCAATAAGCCAGACATGGGACAACGGATACTCACGCAAATCTCAGGTCCTGTATTACATCACACTGATGTTGGACAACAGGATGCCTTCATCCGACATACAGGACTTCATTGTTGGAGCTCAAGCCAATGTACACAAGCAAGCAAGCAAGCATCATTGTTGATGGACAAACGCCCTCTTGTCTCTACTTATTTTCACTGCTTCTATGAATGTCAATTATTATCTGTGAATTTGTTTGAAATGTATACTATTTAATGTACTATTTATGTACATTATTTATGTATATAACCGGCGATGTGGCTTAGGTGATTGTCAGGATCTTGCGGTAGCAAGACACTGGCTCGTTGGCTGACAAGTGAGATAACAAATATTGTCACTTAATAACTCAATGTGACACAATGCAAACACTTTATTTGCGCATCTCGCGTTTCACAATTAATGCATATCTCGCGCAATCACAATTCATCATTACAATCAATATATGCAAGCAATCAATACAGCAATACATCAATACAGTAATACACTTACACTCTTACAGGCTAGCTCTCGAATCACGCTCAAACATATAATTCAAAGCACACCGCATTCAAACATCTGTCCTCTACGCTCTCCCAAGGCATGTCTGACCAGCCGTTCAGCATTCGCCTCAGTCGGGGTGGAGTCCCCTTGCATGCTACACACATTGCACGCTGTCTCCTGACTGGCCAACGACGGCTTAACGTCGCTCAGACTTGAGCCTGGCTGGACTTCTCAGGCGTCGTCGAAGACGCCGCGTTGTAGCTAGCATGTTTAACACTGCTCAGAATTGAGTATGGCTGCAATTGTCTGGCGTTGGTACCAACGACGCGTTGCAACCTATGGGTGAGAATCTGACATGCTCCCACCTTCCTTTCCATGAAAGGGGATCCTTTCATGTTCTTTATACACCTTTATTATTTTCTCTGTCAGAATCGAACCATGTAAGTCGTCTGACGTGACTCTTTGGTTCATATTCACATATACAATGTTATATCTGCACGATCACCAATATCGCCTTAATGCAACACACATCAAGTACACTCATTTGAATGGATAGTCGCCTCAGCTGTCATATGACACAGCAAGTCTGGTAAGTTACAGCATACACACCCTTACCTGACAACCATTAAAAAAAATTCAAAAGAACAGGTCAAACTGCGAACATCTACCTATAAGATGTTCCAACCTCAGACCCCAACCTCACTTAGTCGGAGAGTCTAACGAAGGTCTACAGCTTTGGTAAATCTCTCCATGTACAACTGACGTCATCCTGACGTGTCAACCATTAGGCAACTTGATGATAGATTTAACACATATTAAGAATTACACACATTTTTGATTATGTCCCTTGGTGGTAATACAAAGGTTCGGACCGGTAATTTTACCATGCTTTCAAAAGAATAAATTACATTTATAAATTCATTTCTTAGTGTCATAATTTGATACTTCTTGACAAAAGTGAACACAATGTCACTGTTGTGAACAAGTAAATCAAGTTATGATGCTGAGATTACATATTTAAAAAAATCCTCATATACAATTCCGTATATGGAAATATTAGACTCACAAAATTTGTGTAAAACGTCAATGTTTTGTGAGTATTTTAGTATAGTCTGCTATCTTTCAAATTAATATTCATACACACCGGAAATACACAGCTGTGGTTTTAAGATGATAATACCAACGAAGATACCCCAACTGATAACTAACTAACTAACTAATACCACACAGTAGTTTCGTTTGGATGTTACATAAATAAACGGAGTAACCAGTTCTTGAAATCAGCTGTTGGATGGTTTCTTCGGTGTGGATTACAGTGTTCTTCTGGGATACGGCTGTCACAGTCTCTCTTCATACTGGTTAAAATACCGTGGGCCAATCTGTGGTGTAGGTACGCAGGATATTCGCAGTTGTTCCTGTAGTACTGTTTTTTGCCCGTCGTCGTACATGTTTAATACATATTTAAAATGACATACACATTCTATCACATATCTCACAACTATTCGATACATTTATTCGCATAATGATATAATATACATAATATATTTACAATGGGAGATTAAATCCCTATCACATACATTTGCACAGCGTTCCTGAAATATTTTCAACTTTGGCTGTGGTGCTGAGCACTTACACTTTGTAGTTTATACAATCTCTGCATTGTGCTCAGGTGGTATATGGCTTTTGGTTGAGTCGTATGGGCATCTCGAAAGAAGGTCGGCCAGTGAATTCTGTGAGCCACTTATGTGCTTCACATCGAAGCTAAAGTCCTGCAAAAGAAGTGACCATCTTGCCACTCTGTGGTTACTTGGCGACCCTCGAGTGATAATAGTCAAAGGGCTATTGTCTGTCTCAACAATGAAATGTTTTCCTAATAGGAATCTTGACAGTTTTCGAACTGAGAATACTAAAGCAAGGGCTTCCAGTTCCGGCGTGCTGTAATTCCGTTCTGTAGCTTTCAGCTTACGGCTGACGTAATAAACAGGGTACAATATCTGATCGTGCTCCTGAAGTAGTACCCCTCCAATTGCTACGGAGCTCGCATCACATCTTAACCTGAAAATAGTGTTAAGATCAGGTAATTTGAGAATAGCTTCACTAGAAAAATAAGATTATACTTTAGAGAATGCAGGTCGTAGGCATTCGCTATTCACAATAACATTAGGTTCTTTCTTTGTTAGTAAATTAGTGAAACATTCGGTCAATTCAGCAAAATGAGGAATGAATTGTCTGTAGTAATTTAGTAGACCTAAGACACTTCACAACTCTTTCTTAGTTGTCGGAAGCGACAATTTTAGAATTCTAGACATGATGTTATTGTCAGTCGACATAAAGCCATTTGAGATTTTGTAGCCCAAAAATGATATTTCTTGATATGCTATCTCGACTTTAGATGGTTTCACTGTTAGTCCGTGTTGTCTGATTCTGTCGAATGTCTGCTGTAATGCTGTTATGTGGTGTGTCATGTTCTTTGTATGTATGCAAATGTCGTCCATGTACCAGATTATGTTAGCAATGTCTGTCAATAGGAGTCTTGTCATTCTTACAAAGGTCGCCGGAGAATTAAGTAAACCGAATGATAATCTGCACCATTCATATAGTCCCCAAGGCGTGGCAAACGCTGTCAGATGTCTGCTGGCAGTGTGTACTGGTATTTGCCAATAACCTTTTGTCATGTCAAGTTTCGTGAAGTACCGTGAGTGTGTCAGTTCTATCAGTATGTCTTCACGGTTGCTCATTGGTTCTAAATCCAACTGTGTAATGCTGTTGAGCTTACGATAATCCACACAGAGTCTTATAGTATTGTCATTTTTCTTCACAATGACAATGGGAGAACAAATATGTGATTGTGATCATCGGATGATGTTGTTCTTTTCTAAGTCAATAATTTCCTGATGAAGTTTGTCCTTTTAATGTATGGGGATGGAATATGGTCTGAATTTTATCGATGCATCCGATGTCACAATAATATGATGATGCACTAAGTATGTCTGTCCTGGATTGTCAGAAAAAATAGTACTGTAGTCTTGTAACAATCGTCTGCAACTGTCAGTCTGTGTCTGTTTCAGGTTAGGATTGACCTTTATGTCATGCAGGTTGGCTGTCGGGTCAAGTGATTGTGTCGGTATTTCGTCAGTATCGTCGTCATCTGTTTGGTCCACTATTGTCGTGCTTGCTGTAGTCTCTACTTGGTCCTCGTCCTGTTGTAATATGGTTTAAGCATGTTTATGTGGAATATCTTGTGTTTGTCCCTAACTGCAATTTCGTAATCTACAGTCGAAATTTGTCGTAACACTTTGAACGGTCCTTGCCATGAGTCCGTCAGTAACTGTCTGTCACTTGGCAATAGGAGAAGAACGTCCTGTCCTGGCGTCAATGTTATCGTCCTGTTTCCTTTGTTAGCGTACTGTCGGTAGATGGCACCTGATTGTTTCAGTGCCTCTTTGGCTAACACACAAGATTTCATTATCCTCTCACGCAATGATGTTACATGTTCACACGATGAAATGGGTTTATGTATAGTTTCACTTTCAACCAACATGGAATGGTACATCGATAATGGACCGCGTGGTTTGGCACCATATACAATTTCAAAAGGTGAGAACCCAGTGCTGGAATGGGGCACTTCCCTGTATGCAAACAATATCGCAGGTAAATATGTATCCCAGTCTTCGGGGTGTTCCTGGGTAACTTGTGAGAGCATGTGCTTAAGATCCCCATTGATCTTTTCAATGATACCCGTTGAGTGGGGATGGTAGGGGCTGTTGAAACACTGCTTTACCCCCAACATTGTGGTAAAGGCTTGAGTAGCTGATGAAATGAATTGACTTCCCCGATCTGAAAGGATGGTATCAGGGAACCCTACCCTCGCAAAAATCTGAAAGAAGACTTCCATGATGTCCTTGGAAGTTATATTTTTAAGCGGAATCGCTTCTGGCCACCGACTACAGAGGTCAACTGTCGTTAGAATATATTTATTGCCTCTGGATGTTATGTGGTTGAGAGGACCAACTATATCGACCGAGATCTTTTCAAACGGTCTGCTTGCCAAATCTGTGATTTGCAGTTCTGCTTGTGGGTGCTTACCCTTTTTGATAAGCTTCTAGCAATACTGTTTGGTATCGCTGCGGAATTTGGGCCAGTAGAACTGATATAGTAACCTTGCTCTCGTTTTAGCGTAAGCCATATGCCTTGCAAATGGTATGTCGTGCGCTAGATGTAATGCTTGTTTGCGGTTTTCTGATGGTAGTACCGTTTGTTCTGTAGTGCTAGAACCTTTGGTATAGTACCGTGTCAGAATTCCATTCTTCAACGCAAAATGCCATCTAGCGTTCTTTGTTACGCGTGGCTTTTGGCCTATTAATTTAAAATATTTCTGCAAAGATCGATCGGCCTTTTGGGCGGTTATAAAGCTCTCTCTGGTTGTTTTAGGAGATGTTACAACTGGGCTTACCATTTGTAAAGCCTCTTTCTGATCGATTCGATCTTGCATTTGAGCAGCAGATCTGGTTACTGCATTTGTCATATCAAGGTTATCAATCACATTACAAGAAGGTGTTACATTCATACTACTACATCCATGTGCTGCCGTTACAGAATTGGCATACATGCACACATTTACAGGTGGTAATACATCATGAGTAATGATTGAAGATGATGGTGACATGGTATTATCAATGTTACAAGTGACAGTGGATGTAATACTGTCATGTGGCATATCATTTACATCAGGAAGGTTACTAATTATAATATCAAAACACGGGTTGGTCAGTGCTGCACATTTTACCTTTCCTGTAAGAAATGGTGTCTCTATATATGCCCATGCAAGAGGATATTTCTCGATGCTACCTGAGAAAGTTATGCATGTAACATGTTTACCAGTATATTCTGATGGTGAGATAAAGTCTATCTTTAAGCCAATCAGGGTACTCCCGCTGTCCCGTAAGACCGTGGTATCTTTACCATTAACATACCCCTGGTGGATGTTTAGTTTTCCTTTTGAGTTAATGACCAGGTTGGCTTCCTCATTGGTAACCGGTATGGAATGGCCGCATGTTAAACGCCATCTTCATGAAACCGATCACAGATAGTGCATTTTTCACGGTGAAATACATCACTAGAATTTGCAGCGTTTACGGGTTGATTTTCAACAGTTTCCTCATCTAAGGTAGAGCTATCAAACATGGCTGCATTCGCCTTTCTAGTCATTTGCTTGCCCTTACAATCCTTGCGCCAATGGCCATATGCTTTGCAAAGGAAGCATTTGGTGATCTGTCTATAGCTCTTTCTTTCCCTATCTTGCTTATTTATGTAGTTCTGCAAGTTGGTGAGGTAACCAGGATGTTTATCGCACATTTTATTTCCATTGTGTTCTAAATTGCAATGTCTGCACGGATAGTATTTCTCAGAGGATTGCTTATAGGGTTTTTGTTTGCTGTAGGGCACTGACTTTGATTTATTGTATGTAGCTGCTGTTACAAAGTCTGTTCTTGTCAATGCACTCGTGAAACAGTGCTTGTTGGCTGTAAAATACCCTGAGCCACGACTCTCAATTTGCTTTACACTCTCACACCGACATTCCAATAGAAATTTCGAAAATGGTGGTGGGAGAGATGTAATAATTTTATCTCTCAAGATAAGATCTTTCAATCTATCAAAACGTTCATTCACTTTGGCTGCTGACAGCCACTTTGTAAAAATATCCTATACTACTGAGATGTAGTGAGAGAACGTTTGTGTGGGTTTAGGTGACAATTTACTAAACTGTTCTCTGTAGCCTGCTTCATCTAAATGAGACATGATTTTAGACTTAATATAATGGTAGTCTTTTTTTCAGATCTTTGGGGATGGTCTCTATCACTTTCAGAGGTTCCCCAGCAAGACTTCTCATGTATATAATGTTCCATTCAGTCTCTGGGATCTGGTAATGCCCCATAATGCATTCAAAGTTTTGGGTGAAGTCTGCTATGCAGTCACCCGTGGTGAAACTTTTAACGATCCCCTGGTACTTCTTGTACTGATTTTCTTTGTCTAATCTGTAAGACTTTCTAACATCCTTATCTGTTGATGTTTCAGCTTTCAGCTGTTCAATTTTTATTTGTGTTTCCAACTCTTCTCGTTTACTCTGGGCAATGATTTCAGATTGTTTTAAAGCAGTATCAGCTTCTATCTGCTTAAGTTTTAAAGCAGCATCTGAATCTGCTTGTTTAAGTTTTAAAGCACTCTCTCTTTCAGCTTCTGCCTTTCTCAAAGCCCTTTCGGCAGCCCTATTTTCACGTTGAATAAACTCTGCATACTTTCTCTCACTCCAGTTATTCAATTCTTTACCAGACAAATTCAGCTTTAAACCCATTTCAATGAAATCATTTAAACTAGACATGATGAAATATGTCTGATGAAATGTATACACAGAAAGTTAATTATGATGTTAGTAAATCAACTTCAAAGCTTTGTACAATATTTACTAGTACAGCTTATGCCTCGACCTGCTTACCAAAGTATTAAGAAGAAAACAATTATACTCAAGTGTTTCTTGAAACATTTGTCGGACAATGGCTGTTTGTTACTGCCCGGAAACACAATGGATCTTACTTCAGGTCGGCAAAATTTGGAATTTACAATCAACAGGAACAGATGACACAAAAACCTGTTGTTCTTAGAACAAAATAAATTAGGACTAATACAAAGTGTGGTGTATGCGATGATATCTAAGTTTTTGAAGGTTTGTATGTAGTCAAGTATTTTTGTTGGTCGTTCTGTCGTCTTTTCACCACAATCAACCACTCACTTAACAACCTTTCCGAACTTTCCGCTTACTCTCACTACCGTTCACATCTATTTCACACTAACTTTCAAGATGGATGCCATCACGTTCGCACTTATCTAACACAGCACTTTTCTTATTTAATTGTTCAAATCCACTGTGGACGTAGACCCCACGTTCGCACTTGTCATGATCTTGCGGTAGCAAGACACTGGCTCGTTGGCTGACAAGTGAGATAACAAATATTGTCACTTAATAACTCAATGTGACACAATGCAAACACTTTATTTGCGCATCTCGCGTTTCACAATTAATGCATATCTCGCGCAATCACAATTCATCATTACAATCAATATATGCAAGCAATCAATACAGCAGTACATCAATACAGCAATACACTTACACTCTTACAGGCTAGCTCTCGAAGCACGCTCAAACATATAATTCAAAGCACACCGCATTCAAACGTCTGTCCTCTACGCTCTTCCAAGGCCTGTCTGACCAGCCGTTCAGCATTCGCCTCAGTCGGGGTGGAGTCCCCTTGCATGCTACACACATTGCACGCTGTCTCCTGACTGGCCAACGACGGCTTAACGTCGCTCAGACTTGAGCCTGGCTGGACTTCTCAGGCGTCGTCGAAGACGCCGCGTTGTAGCTAGCGTGTTTAACACTGCTCAGAGTTGAGTATGGCTGCAATTGTCTGGCGTTGGTACAGACGACGCGTTGCAACCTATGGGTGAGAATCTGACAGTGATAGTGAGGAGCACAGTTTCATAATTTCCCGACAGCTGCGGAAGATCTGGAAGTCGACTGTTTTGCGCTGATTTCGATGCTATGAAGCGTAGATCGTTTAAAATGCAATGGCAAACTATTGAACTTAAAAATTTCCAAGTAAATCACAAACAGCCAAGAAATACTGATTTTGATTACGACGTCCTGTACAGGGCAAGCAACTACATTTTTTATGTTCTACAATCGGTCTGTAGCTAAGGGGATACGGGAGCAGTTCATAATCCCGAAAACCGCGTTCGAAACACAGCTGCGGAAGATTTGGCAGCAGATCGTCTTGCTTTGGTTATTATAAAATTATATTCTTCTTCTTTCTTCTTTCGTTCGTTTGAAATATGTCTATAACTGCAATGTTGTCTCTTGTATGAATTTAACTGTCGTTTTTAGTTCACTCAGCGGTCCATAGAGTTTACCTTCCATTGTCGTCTCTCTAGAACAGAAGGTTTGCCTAGATATGTTATATTTTGAGCAGTCTTGGAGTATGTGCTCTGCTGTCTGCTACGTCAATCCACATGTGCACATGGCTGATTCACCAATCTTGAATTTTGTATATATGTGGTTGCGTAATTTATTGTGTCCTGTTCTGAGGCGCAGAATAATTACTTGTTCTGGTCTGTCCATAACGTGGTAGTCGTCTTGGGCAGGTTTCGGTGGCTTTCTGACTGATTCAATCATTCTTTTCTTTTGGTGGTGTGTAATGGGCATTCTAGGCCCATGTACTCCACTATTCATTTGCTCCTTTCTTAGCCAATGGATCAGCTCTGTCGTTTCCGGGTACCCCACAGTGGGATGGTATCTACTATATGGTGACCTTATTGTGACCGCTAAGTTCAGAAATTAGTGTCCTTAGTACTGGCAATTTCCCAGACAGGGGTGCCTCGAGTACTGATTTTGCCTCTGTCAGTAACAAGGATATGAGTGCAGGTTCCACTGACAAGTGGAACAGACAGCAGTCGCAACAAAGCATCAGCACGCACATGCATACATGTATAAGGACCCTACCAAAAAGTGCCGATACAACAATCCGACTCTAAAATTACAGTTTATCGTCGATTGAAGCCGCAATCAGTAGAAAACCAGCAGTTGCACACATATTACTGCATAAGGCAAAACTAGCTAGTTCAGCACAGGCCGTCCGCTATTTTTCTGAACATGCAAACCGCCGCAGACGCCCATAAAAACATACAGTAGTTTGTCATTGCTTTCTCAACTACTGACACCTATATCATCGAAATCAACGCATAACGCCCTGCTTCCAAATCTTCTGCAGTCGGGGTTTCGGGGAACTGTGACACGCGTTCTTTTGTCTTAAGCTTTATACTGTGTGCAACTCTTTAGCACATTTACCCTTATCTTCATTCCTTCAGTTAATACAGTAGGTTGTTGTCGAACTATGTGATCCAAATACATTGTATAACTCAATAGTGTTGTTTTTCTTTTTAACTTCTCCTTGCGAGTTGTTGTAAAACATCAGTATTTTTCTGTTCCTGCATTCAAGAATCTTTTCTAGTTATCCAAATGTCTTTATTATATGTTTCATCTTTTTTAAATAACACCTATGTTTCTTGTCCATGGTGTAGTCTTATATATATATATATATATATATATATATATATATATATATTCATTGGCACCTTGCCGTCTTGACAGACGATAGTTTAAAATGCATAATAGCGTTTACCTATGGCGGTAGCGAATGTGACTGATAAGGCCAATTTGCGCTGTAAATGTCCGTTCACAGTGGGTGCATGTGAACACGTGGTCATTTCCACCATCATGCACCATCTTACGTCTCACACGCTCGGTGTGTGACTTATCTGCAATAATTTTCTCCTTTGTCTTTATTCCATTTCTGATGTTTGCCCTCCATGCAACATTTTCAGCGGCGACTTGCTCTCAATGTGCATTATCAATGCCTGTATCAGTCATATCCCGCTTACACTTATCTTTGTATCGTAGTAAAGGCCGACCCTGAGATCTCTTTCCCATCAGTAATTCACCAAAAAAGATGTCCTTTGGTATTCTACCATCATCCATTCTCCTAAGATGTCCTATCCGTCTAAGTCTACGAAGACTGAGCATGGAATAAACTGTCACACAACCTGATCTTTCAAATACTTCACTATTTGTGATTTTGTCTTGCCACTTAATACCAAGAATTCTTCGCAGACACCGCATATGAAAGCTGTTTAAACGTTTCTCTTGGTGTGAGTAAGTTGTCCAGGTTTCACTGCCATAAAGAAGAGTACTAAGGACATAGGCTTGATAGACAAGGACTCTTGTTTTGGCAGTAAACTTCCTGTTCTCCCAGACTCTTTTTCTTAACCTGTTCATTGTTGCCGCCTTACCAATCCGGATGTTGATTTCCTGATCTATTGATAATTTGCTATTTACCACTGATCCTAGATATGTAAAATGGTCTACCATCTCTAGTTTGGTGTCGTCAATAAAGATTGATGGTACCCCATGTGCACCTTGTGACATAATCTGTGTCTTCTTTTTGCTAATTGTTAAACCAAATTCAGAACAGGCATTGAAGAATGCAGATAGTAGACATTGCAGTTCTTCCTCAGAGTGCAGCATCATCTGCAAAAAAGCAACTCTCTGATCAGTACCCTCCTAATTTTGGTCTTGGCCTTCAATCTTTGAGCAATGTAGAGGCCGCCATCTGAGCGTGAGTGAATGTATATACCACCATCCTGATCACGAAAGGCATATTTTAGTAGAAGCGAAAAGTATATTCCAAAGATGGTGGGAGCAAGTACACAACCTTGCTTAACTCCACTCTTGATTTGAAACTTTTCAGAAGTTGCACCATCAAACTTGATTATACCCTTCATGCCTGTATGGAACGATTCCACAACGGACAGAAGAGTTGGTGGGCAGCCAATCTTCTTTAGTGCCTTGAACAGACCCTCACGACTGACCAAATCAAATGCCTTTGTGAGGTCGATGAAGGCAATAAACAGTGGTTGATTCTGTTCACGGCATATTTCTTGCCGCAATTTTTGTCGCAATGAGAATATTATATCAATGGTAGACCGGTTCTGTTGAAAGCCACACTGTGATTCGGGGTAGACTTGATCTCCTAGGACTTGAAGTCTGCGCAGAACAATTCTGGCGAATACTTTTCCAGCAATACACAGAAGTGAGATACCCCTATAGTTATTGCAGTCACTCCGATCGTCCTTGTTCTTGTACAGTGTTATGATGCTTGAATCTTTGAAATCCTGTGGGACTTGTCCTTCTCGCCAGCATAGATCTATTAGCTGGTGGATCTGTAGAGTGAGTGTGTCTTGCCCCCTCCTGATAACCTCTATTGGAATCCCATCCTTACTTGGAGCCTTGCCAGATGCAAGTTCATTTATAGGACACTTAACTTCTGTTTTGATGGGAAGTGTGTCCAGGTGGTCAAGAGTTGGTAGAGCCTCTATGGCGTTGAGGGCATCATCCGCTTGTTTGTTCTCACTTTAATAAGGCTCCAAATAGTGCTCTACCCATCTGTTCATCTGCTGTTTCTTATCAGTTATGATTTCTCCAGTCAAGGTTTTTAATGGTGCACTTCTTTTGATCATTGGACCACAGGCTTTCTTTATTCCTTCATACATGATCCTAATGTTTCCCTTATCACTTGCGATTTGAATGGACTCACATAACTTGATCCAATAATCATTTGCACACTGCCTGGCAGCCTTTTGCACATCCTTCCTAGCTTGCCTTAGCTCACTCAGAGTGTCACGCGTTGGTCTTTCCTTGTTGTGTTCCTGACATTTTCCATATTGTGTGAAAATTGTGTGCTCATAATTTTATGATTTCATTGTGTTTTATTCGTGTTATGGAGCAGTTCTTGTGATATTCTTGAACACAAGTGGTGTGTGTACCATTATTCACGAAATTTAACTGGATTAGCTGCGACGGATAGAAAACAACACCTTGGTAAGTGAATTTTTTTCATAATTTTTAACACTTTAATTTCAATTGTTACTATTAAACCTCTCATTATTGTCATAATATTTGTAACCTATCAATTAATTATTAACACTGTCATGTTCCCTGTGCAATCTTCTTTACTTTGATATGTAATACAATACATCTGCTACCATTTTAACTATTTAAAAGTATTATTGTGACACACCCCTACTTCAAATTTTCTACCTTGAATTTCTGTTTGGTCAGGACCACTTTTTTGTTTGGCAGGCAATCAGTTAAGAGAGCTATCTTCTTCTTATCAATAAAGGGCTGAAGAGTCTCGCTTTTTGCAGCAAACCATTCCTGCCTCTTATGATCCACAGTGCCGTAAACCCCTACGGCGGTTTTATAAAGAGTTTCCTTAAGTTGACCCCACTTTTCATTTACTGTACAATTTTCTGGTGTATCAGTGAAAGCGTCTTCAAGTTGCTGTTGAAACTGAAAGCACTTTTCAGGATCGTAAGTGTTAATAATATTAATCCTATTCTGGATTTGTGTTTAGCTGTGTAGATTCTCTTTGGTCTCAGTCTAACCCTTGCAACAACCAAAGAATGATCCGTATCACAGTCAGCACTGTGGTAACTTCGAGTCAGTGATATATGGTTCAGATGTTTTCTCCGTGTGAAGATGAAGTCCAGCTGGTGCCAATGGCCGGATCTTGGATGTTTCCATATGACCTTATGCATCTCTTATGTTTTAAAAATGGTGTTTGTAATACATAGGTCATTTCTGGTGCAATGCTCCAGCAGCTTTTGCCCATTTTCATTCATGCGACCGATGTTGTATTTTCCAAGGCACAATGGCCATGAACTCGAGTCCTTGCCCACACGAGCATTAAAATCACCGAGCATATAAATGTAGTCAGATTTTGGAATTGCCTTGATCACGGAATCTAATTCGTAGAACGAACCTTCACATCATCAGAGGAATCGAGTGTCGGTGCATATGCAGTAATAATAGTGGCAAAACCACAAGAGGTTGCCAAGCGCAGCGATAATTGTCTTTCATTTCCTCCTGCTGGAATTTCAATCATTCCCAGTAGCGAATTCTTCACTGCAAAGCCCACACCGTGTTGCCTTTTTTTCTGCCTGCCCTCTACCCTTCCAAAAAAAAGAAGATGTAATTGTTTTCCCCGAGTGACCCTTCCTCATCGAGGTAGGTCTCCTGCAGGCCAGCAATATCAATGTTAAGACGATTGAATTCGGCATCAATCACAGCCGTGTTTCTCACATCGTCAATATTGGTCAAGTCAGTGGAACCTGGAAAAATGGTTCTAACGTTCCAGTATGCAAGCCGTAACTTGAGGTTTCTATTTTTCTTTTTCTTTGTACCTGGTGCATTGGTTGTACAGCCTGCGATTCAGATGTTGTCCTAGCCCCAAGCACCCATTGAAGCAGGCAGGCAGTAGCGGATCAGCACCAAATTGGCTGGGGGGCTGCCCAGCTTGAGGCGGGCGGTAGCTGATCAGTGACACCTGTAGGTGTCTCCCACCGTCAGAGGCAACGCGTGGCGCCCCATGTCTACGTCAATTGACAGGGACTTATAACCCGTAACAGTTGCCTCTCGCTTTGATTCCGCGACCCGTTAAGACCAGGGATGGAGTTATTGCCTCTCTATAGCACAAAGCCTGGGCTAAAATATAGAGATCATGTGTTGCCCATGCAGCATGATCCCTCTCTCGGCCTGCCTAGTTCACTCCAGAGGAAAGGTAACACCCCTACATCTGGAACAAGACAAGCTGCAGAAGCTGTCGGATCAGCAAAGCAATGCTCTAACTGTCCGCCTGTCGGAGCTTCGATCCTAGACCAGCCGCTAACCAAGGCTTAGGGCCTGGTCTGCCCTGCCATGACATTTTGTCTTTAGGTTGCATTTCCTCGCACCAGGGTAAGGCTTGTACCCTCCCAATTGCGCTCTTCCGCCCGAAGCCGTTGGCACAATGTGGGATGTCGGGTTTGGTAAGCGCCGCCCAACGTTCGGCGCTAACAGAAAGCAGGTAGTACCGTCTACTGTTATACGGTAGCTCAGTCATATCTGACGACCTGACACTACACAAGCATATAGCAGCGTGGATAATACGACTTTGTAGACTATCAGCTTTGTTCGCAGGCTTATTTCATTTCTGTCTCACCATGTGTGTAGTCTGCCAACGGCCGCTTGGTCAGGAGATTCTCTCATTCACTTCGTCGTCAATTGTGGTAGCATGTGACACAGTGCTGCCAATTTAGGTGGATTTGTCTACAACATTTAGATAAGATAACACACTAGACAATATAAGATTTGAAAGCCTCTAATCCCAGTGTGAGCACTTTTAATTTTAACAGTCTAATGTGTCCTTTAAACACAGGCAAATAAACATTTATGCCATGTTAAAATATATAATCTTATATATAAATTAGGATGTGCGTATCTCTGTCTGTATGTATGTATGGCCTTTATTTGTTCGCGAACGGCCCATCCGATTGAGATGAAATTTTCTACACGCCTTCCTTTCATTCCAGAGCTGTCAACTGTGATATTTTGTTAGTGTGAAATCGCCTGCTTACTCAGTATTATTTCATTTTTCATTTTTCATCATAATTTCATATATCTCAGGGGACCTAACTCTGTAAAAGTTATTTCAAGGGGCATAACTTTTCTGTATAACTTATAGTCATATTGTGGCATCGTTTTCAAAAATTTATAAACTCTTTGTCCATAGTTATGTACCGGCATATGAGTTATAATAAATAATGATACAATCTGTAAGGCATTTTCAAAGTTTTCATAAAAATGATGCACAATGCATAACATTGTAACTCATCTTTTTTTGCTTAAGAAGTTACTGTAGTCATGCAGGTGATTAGAAAGAGTTTTCATTAAAAATAATGGATGGTGTGTGGTAGAACGTTCTTTTAAGTTACATTTTTTGTTGTTGTATGAATTTAATGAAGCCGGACAGGGTCAGGCAGACAGATAGACAGACAGACAGACAGATAGACAGTCGGGAACAGGAACTTATATGACTACTTATATAAATTAAATGAGATGCTTCACACCAGGAGCTGGGCGATGTCGGGCCGGGTCAGACAGACAGACAGACAGACAGACAGATAGTCGGTAACGGGAACGGGAACTTATATGACTACTTATATGAATTAAATGAGATGCTTCCCACCAGGGACTGGGCGAAGCCGGGCAGGGTCAGCTAGTACTCTTATAAAAACGAAACTGGAGAGTAAGGTTGAAGGCAAGCGAAGAAGATGTTAACAACGATACAAGTGGGAAGATAACACCAAGAAGAAATGGAAGAATAGCAGTCTGACAACATGTACAATTAAGGCGAGAGGCAGCCAACCTTAACTGTGGAAACAGCATCGCTGTATATGTGTGTGTCCGTATGTGTGTGTGTGTGTGTGTGTGTGTGTGTGTGTGCCCGCGCGCGCGTCTTTGTATATGTTATAAACGTTGTGAGCAATGTTTTCTTCTGTCAGTGGAGTAGGGGCCGCCCTCCCTGGCCTAGGCATTAGCGACATTCTCCGTAATCCCGTTTATCCACGTGAGCAAACGTGGCTGAGCGAGAATCGGTTGCAGTTCTCGCCGTGCCCGTTACTTATGGGATATGTGAGTCGGCCGCTCAGAAAGCAATGGCAAACTACTGAGCGTAATCTTGCCAAAAAATCAACAACAGCGGTAAAATGTTGGTGTTGATAGCGATGTCCTGTAATAGGATATGCGGAAAATAAGTAGAGTAGAGAAGCGTTTAGCACACCTGGATGCGTATTTGATACTTGGTGCTAACTATCTATTTCTTACACTGCTCTCGGCTCTCGGTGGTCAGTGTGGTCAATGTCACACCCGCCGCCTTTACTTCTCAGAAAATTTCCTGGTACCCACCCCAGGCTGTGTCGATGTGGAAGGCCCAGGTTATTCTCAACATCTGCCTCAATGGAGATTCGAATTGTCGACCAACTAACCTGCAGGCTACACCGGCTCAGCTGCCTCTCTTCGAACGTCATAGTTTCTCATACATCTGGGAGTCTGGGAGTCTGGGAGTCTGGGAGTCTGGGAGTCTGGGAGTCTGGGAGTCTGGGAGTCTGGGAGTCTGGGAGTCTGGGAGTCTGGGAGTCTGGGAGTCTGGGAGTATCTGCAGTTCAGTGGCGACACCAATTACATCGCGATCAAAAGTCAACCAAGTGGGGTGTCGTCGCTGGAGCTCCCGTGTTAGTGCTTTATGCGGCACTTTCAGAAACCCGCCCTGCGTAAAGACACCGAGCCCTATGGGAGAAAACCCGATGCAATGAAGTGGATTCTCTTGGCTTTGACAACCCTTTCTTCTATCATACATCTTCGCTGGGTCAAGCTGTACTGGTACATTTACAATTCCCCTGCAGTCCCTGGACATACCATTATCCATTAATTATTAAGTGACCCTCTGGCCACCAGATTCGCAGTTCTACTCCCCGCTATCAATCTGTATATCTGCTTTAGGAAACTCCCCAACTGAATGCCAAAGAACACCCCCAGGATTTTCGGGGTTAATTTCTGGCTGCCCTTACCCCGTATGTCTCCTGGTCCAGCTCTTATCCTTCCGTCCCGAATATCACCTCCTGAACCAATGTCGTATTTATTCCTCCAGCTTCCTGCCAAAGTTGTCTGCTTGGAGTGAAAGTTTTCTCCTATTCAAACTCTGTACTTTCACCCCAGCTTCGTTTTCCTATTTGTTAACAACGATTGGCTGTGTAATGTGTATGTCAGAGCTGCCAACCCAAGTGTAAAGTACTATTTGATAGAGACCAATGGTTCTCATATTGTCAGAAAGCTCGTTATTTTATGAAATATCAGACATTTTCTATGATCGCATGCCATGTATATCTTGAGTTGCAGAATGTTGGCTAGTATAATGGATCACAGCCGAGATTTTGTAGTGGCTACCGTTTGGCTGACAGTGGTTATGGGTTCGAATTCGCTTGGAAACGAATTTTGAAAATTGAGCTTTCAAATTGGTCAGCCCAGAGTTGTATATCACATATATGCCATATATATTGCTCAACATAACATACTATGGTTGTGGCCTGGTTTGGAGGTGCGACGTTCGTCTCTATCTCGTGCAGATTTGGTTCGATTCACATTCCATGGACTTTTACAAAATAAAAATCCAAATGTCCGTATCAAAAGGTTGTGGATCGTTCGTCTAGCCGTCTCGGATTAGACCGAAAAAAGCTAAGAGTACACATAGGTAAGTTGCCGACGTTAAAGGTGCATTAGCATTATGAAACAAAATAAAATCAGGCCGGATGCATTACTATTCATGCTTAATTTGAAAATGAGAAGACACAACAGACAATTTATAGCAGTTATGAAAAATCTGGGGCCATAAAGTCAATCTTTTTGCCTTTAACCAACCACCCCCCTCCCCCCGATCCCCACCTTCTTTTAATAAAGTATGTATTACTGGACACATTCCCCCCCCCCCCCCCCCCCCGTTGATATTCCCGCTACATCTATAAGAATACGACATTAAGTCTCTGAAACAAACAGCGGTAGCGCAGGTACCAGCACACGTGCCTGCAGGCCCAGTAGTCATGTGTTCAAATCCCCCATAGGGGCGGCTAGTCGCACTCATGGACAATGCATTCCAAAGCTCTTAACTGATTCAGTGCAGAAGGATAGCATATCGCCAAATGTGACCTCCTATTTAGACAGTCTGGCGACATATCGTCAGAATAGGGTCATTGTGTTATTTCTTTCGTTTCGTGGTATCCTCTGCAAGTTCAATGTTCAGTGAACCGGAACTTATACTATAATACTTGTTCATTTGATTGTGCGCCATGTTTGGTCCAAACCTACTTTTTGTTTTGTACCGAATTAGTTAACCTTCTATGTCATTTTTTGTTTGATTGCATATCCTGTTTACAGGACATCGCTGTCAACACCAGCATTTTACTGCTGTTGTTGATGTTTTGGCATGTTTACGTTCAATAGTTTGCCTTTGCTTTATGAACGACCACTTGTCGTATTACTTTGGAAATCTCAAAGAGATAGAGGAAAACTAGAATTCCTCTTTCCCAATGTGATCCTGGCCCACTATAATTTTTGTAGCCTTCAATGGCTCAATTACTTGAGGCCATCATTACAGTCCAGTAGAGCCAAGGAAGTCCCCAAGTTCAACAATGAAACGATTTCCTTGAATAATAATAAACTTGTGCAGTTTCCTTGCCACTTTGCCTTCAGATAAATAATTATTATCAAGGGTGAATTTATAGTTAATAGACAATAACACGAACACTCAAAGAATTAATGGACCACTCAGAGTGAATCTGAAATATCTATTAAATTTAATAACACACAAACTGAGGATGAGTTTTGGCCACTCTGACCACAAAATAATCAGCCATTTTAAAGGCATGGTATGTATTCATTAATCCAATAAACATTCACATTTTCAGAAATAAAAACATAACCCATTTTCCTCGGTGAATTGAATCATACCCATATATCTTGTTTGGTTATAATAATGATTATAATTCTCTATCTTAAGCTCAGTCCTCTCCACTCCATGTTGGGTTTTCGGACCCTAAATGTTCAAATGTTCTATAAGAATAAATAAATTGGGTCTATGGTAAATTTGTTGTTCTGGTTCAGGTAAGATGATCGTCGAGGTTGCCTCTCCAAACCCAGGTACAGGAGAAAAGTTCCCTGGTTGATTCATAGTGATACTGGGTTACCTGCTTTATATGGTTGGATGGAACCCTCGCCTGTAGGTTCTTCCAAAATAGGATTCGTCATCTCTCCAGCAAGGAACTCCCATCAGGCGTCATATCTGGTTCTGGATGGATTTAACTACTACCTGAAATTCCAGTACCAAAACATATCTACTGGCACCATAAATGCACCTATATGTTCATTGAAAATGGAAGAATGGTAAAAGCCCAAGGAAAGGGGAAAATAAACAAAGGGAATTTTGACCCCAGGGAAAAATAAACAAAAAGGGAAGAAGGCCGCAGTGTCCCCCAGAAGTTATCAACCCAATAGCTGGCTCCTCTCCATCCAATACTCACTGCAGGGCTCTCAAGGTTTAGGATACCGGATAAGCAGTGTCATCTTCGCCCATGCCTGTCACATATAGTCTCAAAGTTGAGTAATACCTTGATCTATTCGGAATATGATAACCATGTTCACTATTCCCCGTTGTACATAATTGTTTTCCCTAGTTATCCTTCCATTCAAAAGAAAAGGCCTTCCACATTAAGTGTCTTAATTCATTCCCCAAATGCAATGAGAATCCAACTTACAAACAATATTATTCTATTCTGCACTAGCTTCTGCAGGACATTTGGGTGTTTTACTCCAAATCAAATGCTTTAAGAAGGAACATCATCTCTCCTCTTCAACTTTTATGTATATGTCTTTACCGTAATTATTCATAAGATTCATCATCATTATAATATCAAGGCAAAATTGCACATTTCAGGAAACAGAACCAAAAGTATTTGTAGCATGAGTGATATAGAATAAAGTGTGGCGCCATACGTAGAGGCACACTAAATTATCAGTTAGTGCATGTTTACCACTATCAACTTCTTCTCTGATAGAAATGTCAGTATGCATCAAATTGCCTACTATCAGGTGATTGATTGATTGATCATAATCTTCCTCTGTACTTCACTTCTCTTTTACACTAACAAAAATGGTACTTTACGATAACAAAAATGTTACTTTATCCTACACAAAGATGTTACTTTGCACTAACACAAATGTTACTTTTCCATAATAAAAATGTTACTTTACCCTAACAAAGATGTCACTTTACACTAACAAAGATATTACTTTATTCTAAAAAAGATGTTACTCTACCTTAACAACGTCATTACTTTACCCTAACAAAGAGATTACTTTACCCTAACAAAGAGGTTACTTTACCATAACAAAGATGTTACTTTACTCTAACATAAGATGTTACTTTACCCTAACAAAGATATTATTTTACTCTAGCAAAGATGTTACTTTACCCTAACAAAGAGGTTACTTTACCCTAACAAAAGGGTTTCTTTACTCTAACAAAGATGTTACTTTACCCAACAAAGATGGTAAGTTATCCTAACAAAGATGTCACTTTACCCCGCAAAAAATTTTAATTTATCATAACAAACATGTTATTTTACCCTAGCAAAGATGTTTTACCCTAACACAAATGTTAACCCTAACAAAAATGTTACTTTACCCTAAGAAAGATGTTACTTCACCCCAACAAAAATGTTACATTACCATTCAAAGATGTTACTTTGCCCCATGCTCCGGAGACACAGATCCGCGCAACGCTATGTGCAAATCTTAGCTGTCGCTCGCTAACAGAAAGAAGAATTTACAACTTCCTGATTTCTTGTTTAGATAATACTAAAACAACAGAGGGCAAACGATCGAGAAGAAGAAGATGGAAGAAAGAAGGAAGAATGATAGAATAAAGAAGAAGGATGGAAGAAGGAAAGAAGAAGGAAGTAAGAAGAAGGAAAAGGAAGAAGGTGGGGTAAGAAGAAGAAAAATGAAAAATAAATAAGACGGAGGAAAAGAAGAAAGAAGAACGCAGAGGAAGGAAGAAAGAGGAGGAAGAAGGAAATTGAAGAAGAAGGACGTTAAGGCTGTCTTACTGAAACTACCTAATATCCGTACTTTCACATCAAATATTAGTGTTAGTATATACATAACAAATCTATATAATCAAATAAGGAAGTTATTTCAGAGAGGCAGTTCCCTTATTTCAGCGAGCTACTGCTTCACATCCATACAGCGGGCTACAGCTTCGCATCAGTACCGCGGGTCATCACACAATTTCAGACGGGCCTCGGGCTATTCTGTGGAATATTGAAAGAAAATGTCATTGGCTTTTCCACTATCTGCGGGAAATAACTACTTGCTTTCAAAATACCACAGCCTGTATTTCAAGATATGTAATGAGATTTTGAAGAGTAGGGTATGACACGAGGAGACGTCATGCACATGAGAAAGACAATGGCTGTAGCAGGGCGTTGAAATGCAGAATATAGCAAACAAGGTAGTTTGAGAGCTTGAACGCTCTGTATCCTAGAATTCAAACGAATACAACATATTAGTGAGAAGTTCGATGACAGGAAAAACATGCACGGGTATATGCGAACGTTCCGACCAAAATCTTTATCAGCGGGAAAAACATTGTTTAAATCTGAATAAGACAATCACAGAAACTGGAGTACCAAAATCAAGAAAAGTAGTCCACACAATATTTAGATTCAGTGGAATTCCTTATCCTCAATTTTCTATTACGTTTATCTCATTCATCTGAATATGCATAGGTTTAGGTGCGACTTTCGGAAACTTTTCGTTTATTAATTTTAATGTTGTTATTCATATTTTAATTTAATGCTCGGTGTTATTTTTCTCAAAGCCAGGAATTTAGTCAATTACCTCATGCAGGCGCTGCTGTTCCCAGCCTGGGAACCTGTGTGAATTATTCATAGGTTTGACTATTATACTATAATCTTTCTTTTCTCAGATTCACAAAGTTGGTTTCCATTTGTCATCCCCTTCCAAAACCATTAACCCTGATAGATGGGTGGTCTGTAAACCTTCAAAACTTCTCACTGTGCCGGGCTCTCCTGTAATTTCCTCTGCCCTGCATTGCTTGAAGGCGTGTTCTCTTTCCATTTCGTTACTAGATGTTATCTACATGACCCCAGTTATGATACGCATTCCTTGATTCTGGACTTTATTTGTTAAAGTTTGACTTGAAGGTGTCTTGGAAAATATACAGGTGGATCGGCAATGATTCACTTGTATATTTTCTAAGCCTTGATGTTTGCCTAATTCTTTTTCTAAATATACTACCACCGGTTATGTTTGCTTTTTGCACGGAAGAAATATTTCATTCTTTACTGTTCATGAGTTTGTTATTGTATCCTTAATTTTTAACGGCCTGTACTAGTTTAACAACTGTCTGTCAAGACCCACACAGCCTAAAATTGGTGTGCCCCAGGGTTCAACACTTGGTCGGTTGCTTTTTGCAGTTTATATTAACGATCTTCCTTTATATCTCAATACAACTTGGGATCTATTAGCAGACGACTGTACTATATACACTAGTCAAGAGAACCGTAGTGAATTAGATAATTCTTTACAAAAAGAACTTGATAATCTTACAAAGATGCAGCAAGGAAAACCGCATGCAAATTAACATCGACAAAACCAAATCCATGCTAATGACGACCAGACAAAAACTACAGACACTAGCCATAACTGGGGCACCCCTCGAACTCCACATGGATCAGTTACCTATAGTTAATGTAAATGAACATAAAACACTAGGTCTTCTAATTAACAGACATTTAAAATGGAGCTGTCATGTTCACGTTCTTACCAAGAAAACAACACCAAAAGTTTATCAACTTGCTAAAATCCAGTACCTCCTGGACGAAATCACACAAAAAATATTCTATACATCCATTTTCCAATAACTTCTCGATTATTGTTCCACAGTCTGGGACGGTTGCCCCAAATCTAATATGAAACGACTCTGTTCTCTACAAAACCGCGCTATACGTTTAGTTTCTGGCATAAAGCACGTTGAAAGTAATAATTTATACAGTCATCTAAGGCTTCTACCACTTCAAAAGCGCTTCCTTTTTAACAAAGCCAAATTAGTGAATAACATTATATCTCAAAATACCCCAGCGTATCTTCTACTGTTGATTCAATCTAATGCAATGAACATCAAGCGCTTGAATTTAGTACATGTCCCAAAGCCGAGATTGGACTTATACAAAACATGTTTCGCATAATCTAGTGCTCACTTATGTAACGATCTTCCTCCAGATCCGAAAGCCCCAATGAGTCCCTACACACTTAATTGAAAACTCTTCCAATACTTACAACATACCAACTATATGCCCCCACAATTCACCTACTGGTATAATTGTTCACTATGTGTGTGTTCGTGCGTGCGAGAGAGAGAGAGAGAGAGAGAGAGAGAGAGAGAGAGAGAGAGAGAGAGAGAGAGAGAGTGAATGTGTGTGTGTACGCGCGTGCATGCGTGTGTGTGGGTGAGAGTGATCGAGCGAGAAAATGCGAGGGAATGTGTGTGTCCGTGAATGCGTACGTGTATGTAAGAGAGTGAGTGAGGGAGTGTGTGCGTGCGTGCCTGCGTTCATGCGTATGTGTATTTGTCAGAGAATGAGATTGAGAGATAGAGTGTGTGTGTGTGTGTGTGTGTGTGTGTGTGTGTGTGTGTGTGAAGGATTGTGTGTGAGAAAGAGCGAGTGAATAAATGAGTGAGTGAGTGAGTGAGTGATGGGGCTAATGAGTGAGTGAGTGATCATGTGTGAGTGTGTGAATGAGTGATTGAGAGTGTATGTTTACGAATGAGAGAGAGTAAATTAGAGAGTGATTGAGTGCCCAAGGGTGAGAGTGAGTGAAACATTGAGCGATAGTGTGAGGGAGTGTGTGTGTCTATGTGTGAGAGATAGTGAGAGAGATAGAGAGAGAGAGAGAGTAAGAGGGTGAGAGATAGAGTGAATGAAGATGGAGAGAATGAGTGAATGAGGGAAATAGTGAGTGAGAGGGAGAGTGGGCGAGTGAGACAGATAGTGAGACAGAGGGAGCGGATGTGTTAGTGTGTGTGTGTATGTGAGCGCACATGAGTGTGAGTGTGTGTGTGTGTGTAAGAAGAGAGAAAGAGAGAGAGAGAGAGAGAGAGAGAGAGAGAGAGAGAGAGAGAACGAGAGTGTTAGTGAAAGAAAAAAAAAGAAAGGGAGATGACATGCTATTCCATATTTTTTTCTGTATCCCATCTTTCATATTATAAATTTTACTTTCACCTGCTTATTCCATCATGTTTATATCAAGTTTAGGAATTAACTTATTGATCCACATCACTATTTTTACGTTACACAATGTAAATGTATAATTAATTTTTTCTCCATTGTTTACATTTTTTAGAGAATGCTCATGATAGTCTTCAATGCATGTGTGTGTAGAGTGTGTTAGTTAGTTCATATTAGTTTCAGTGATTATGTGAGGCATCATGTATGTGTCTAGATGTGAGGTTGTGTGTGTGTGGTGGGGTGGGGGGTGGGGGGGGGTTGCGTGGTGGAACGTGTGTGTGGGTTGGGGGATAGGTGTGTGTGTGGGGGAAGTGTGTGGGTGGGGGAAGTGTGTGTGGATGTGTCTATGGGTGGGGGTATGTGTGTGGATGGGGAGATGATTGTGTAGGTGGGGGAGCATGTAACAGTGGGATATATTTGGTGGGTGAGGGATATGTGGATTGATGGGGAGATGTGTGTGTGTGTGTGTGTGTGTGTGTGTGGGGGGGGGGGAAGGGATGCGTGGTGATCGGGGTGTGTGTGGGTGGGGTATGTGTGTTTGGATTAGGGATGTGTGTGTGAGAGATTGTGTTTGCGTGGGTAAGTGTTGGTGTGTGGGTGTTGGTGGATGGGGATGTGCGGGATTGTGGGTGGGTGGTGTGATGATGGGTGTGTAGGGGTGTATGCAGCGGAGTGTGGAGGATGTGTTTGGGTTGGAGACGGGTGTGGGAGTATGTGTATATGGGTGGGTGATGTGTGTGAGGCTGGGGATATGGGTGGGGGATGCGTCAGTGGGGTGGGTGCTCGGGGGATATTTATTTGGGTGTGTGTGGGTGGATGGGAGATGTGTGGATGGGTGGAGAGATGTGTGTGTGGGTGAGGAATGTGTGGGTGGGTGGGGATGTGTGGGTGAGTGTGAAGAGGTGTGGTTGATGTGTGTGGGGGTTAGGAGATGGGTGGGGGATGTGTATGGGTGGGCGATATATTTTTGTATGGGTGGGGTGCGTGGGGGATGTATGTGTGGATCATGGGGTGGGGGTGGGTGGGAGATGTGTGGATTGATGAGGGTAATGTGTGGGTGGCTGGGGAGATGTGTGTGGGTGGTGGATGTGTATGTGGGTGAGGGATAGGTGAGTGGGGAAGGGATTTGTTTGGGTGGGTGGGAATGTATGGGTGGCTCCGGGATGTGTGGGTTGGTAGGGAGATGTGTGTGTCGTTGGGGGATGTGTGTTTGACTGGATGGTTGGGGGTATATGGGTGGGTGGATGGAGGATGTGTAGTGGGTGCGTGTTTGTTGGCTGGGGGATGGTGTGTGGGGTGGACATGTGCATGGATGGAGGGATGTGTGAGTGTATGGGATTTGTGGGTAGGTTAGGGTGGGTGAGTGGTGGGGGCATGTATGTGTACCTGGGCTTGTGTGTGTTGGAGGGTGGTGTGTGGGTGGGTGTGAGTGTTTCTGAGTGAGGGATGTTTTGTTGGGTGGATGGGCGTGGGTGAATGGGGGTGTGTGGTGTTGGTGGATGGGGGATGTGTAGGTGGATTGGTGTGTGAATGGGTGAGTGGGGGATTTGCGTGGGGGTTGTGGATATGTGAGTGTCGGTGTGTGGGGGTGTGTGTAGGGATATGGGGGATGTGTGTGTGTGTGTGTGTTGGGGGATGGTGATGTCTATTAGGTGTGGGTTTGGTTGTGTTTGAGTAGGGGGTGGGTAGGTGGGGATGTATGTGTGGGTTGTGGGTGTGTGTGGATGGGAGATGTTTAAGGGTGGATTTAGGATGTGTGGGTGGGTGGGGAGATGTGTGAGAATGGGAGTGGTGTGCGTGTGGGTATGTGTATGTGCAGGTATGTGTGTGTGGGTGAGGAGATGTGTGTGTGTGTGGGGGTGACGGATGTGTGTGTGGGTGAGGGATGTGTTTGTTGGTGGGTGGGGGAGGTGTGGGTGGAGGATGTGTTGTGTGTGTGTGTGGGTTGGGGGATGTGTGTGTGTGGGATGTGTTTGTTGGGGAATGTGTATGTGGGAATGGGTGGGGGAATGTATGTGTGCCTGGGGGTGGGTGGTTTGATGTGTGGGTTGGTGGGGGTGTCGTGGGTGGGGGATTCTGACTCATAACATAGTAATATGAATTTTTTATGTTTACAATGTTCATATAATAATGTGTTTTTACTATGTATTATGCACTACTGATGAATGAAAGATGAGTAATTGGATGGGCCGTATGTAAGAGGCGCCTGCGGGCCCAATTTGTTACCCTTTTAAAATAAAGTTAAATCAAATAAAATAAAATCCATAAGTTGTGCGCATCTTTATGTTCAATATCCCTCCCTCCCACCACCACCTCCCCAACAATCTCTTGTCGTTTGATTGAATGTTTTCTATATTCTGAGATTGATTTAAGCGAGATGCTCCTCGTAGTCTCTCTCTCTCTCTCTCTCTCTCTCTCTCTCTCTCTCTCTCTCTCTCTCTTTCTCCACTGTATGTATGAATACATGTTTGTTAGTGTTTATGTGATTGGGACTGGGTAAATGTGTGCGAGGTGGTCTAGATGTGTTGAGATTTTGTGTAAATGATGTATAAATGTGTGTGTGTGATATGCGTGTGTGTGTTTGTGTGTGTGTGTGAGTGAGTGAGTGTGTGTGTGTGTGTGTGTGTGTGTGTGTGTGTGTGTGTTTGAGCTGGTGCTTACCTGCCTGCCTGTCTCATAATATGGTAATATCCATTGCTTAGGTTCACGTATTCAATTTGTAATGTTCTTTCTATGTGAATGTAACAGGCACAATAAATAATTGTTGTACGATAGATGAGTGGTTGTAATGGACGAGTGTGAGACGGGCCTACATATCCACATTTTGATCCTTTGACAATAAAGATCGTTTATTTGTTTGTTAGGTCTCTTTTTCTCACTCTCTCCTCTCTCTCTCTCTCTCTCTCTCTCTCTCTCTCTCTCTCTCTCTCTCTCTCTCTCTGCTGTCGCCTTCCTGACATGTTGGCTTTTATCCCAGCACATTCTTATCTAACGCTTTTATGAATAGAAACAAGTAATACAAACTGTGATCAGGTCGGAGTCTGTAGTGGCCGGTCAGAAAACAATAGGGCCCCCCCCCCCAGATACTTATATCAAAGAAAATAAAGTTGAGCACTTAGAAATATACCAAGTCACATGGTTTGGTCACGCAACTTTATGTAAATTTAAACCTGCGTTAAAGATGTGTACAAAGAGATTTACAGTCGACCTGACATGTTAAGAAAGATATAACGTCAATTTTGATAGAAATTAATCAGATGTGATAAATAACTTAGAAATAGTTGGAGCCAAATCAACACGATCACATAATAGGACGTCATGGCCGAATGGATAAACGCGTTTGTACTCAAACTTCCGGTATACTGATACCAAAATAGCGGGTTCAGTCCCTACACCGGTCATTAGGACAATTTTGAGTTCTCGTACTTAACTTGGGGACTAAATTACAAGTACTTCAGAAGACGGAGTGGGTTAACCTGATGGCGAGGAACACCGGTAATGGGGAAAGCTAATCCACACGCAAAAATTAGTACTATGCACACACACACATCCCTAACACACACACACACACACTCTCTCTCCTTTTCCTAAGATGCACTAAACACATGTGAACCGCCAGTCATGGAGAGTCATGTCTTCTGCCCTATGCGATGCTTTGGGCTCAAGAGGAAAGACTAACTGGAGGTAGTACCAGGTGAATGAACTAAGCCTGAGTTGAAAGCGAGCGAGCGTTACAGAAAACACGGCCAGGTAAATATATTAATCGGATATAAGACAGGAAGATGTATGATTCAATTTTGCAAAGACTGGACTAGCGAACGAGTTGCGGCCGTTGAGCTGCCATTTGTTCTGTTTAAAGTTTTTCAAACAGTGGACAGTATTAATGCCGTTGAAAGCACGGAAAGATCGACCAGACACTGGGTGACGGGTGCATTAAGTTTGGCGCCGGAAAGAAGTGTCTAGACCTTTTGTATTGCAATTTAATCGTAATATATGCACATTTTCAATGAACAAGTGGAAATTGCAACGGGTAACATGCTAAACAACATCTGCAGGCTGAGGTGAAGAAAACAACGAATAGAAATAGGAACTAATACAAATGGCATGCAGCATTGGAGAATCATTACTGAACGAGAATTTAATGAGACACATAAACACAGGAGACAATTTAAAAGGACAAAGTAAATAAAGAATGAGCGATTTGATAAAATATATGCCATATGATGTGTAAATAACAACACAAAATGGAAACTATAAACTAAATCTCAGCGAGGGCAAGAAACATGGCTAGGCGATAACATTACATAAGAAAAGCCGTGGTAAATGTTGACAAACAACGTAGAAGAGATACCATGGCGATTCTCCGCTTGCTCGAGGCGGTCATGGACAGCAAGTTGCATGGTCGTAGTGCAGGGCCCGATTACGAACTATTGTGACCGTTAGTACTTAATAGACTTTGGCACCCCTACCCTCCCCCCCTCTCTCTCTCTCTCTCACTCTCTCTCTCTCTCTCTCTCTCTCTCTCTCTCTCTCTCTCTCTTGCGTGCCTAATTATTAACCCTTTGAAAATAAAGTTTGTTCGTTCGTTCGTTCGTTCTCCTTTTCCTAAGATGCGCTAAACACATACCTAACCCAGCCCTACTGAAGAGACATCAAGGCAGCTGAATCCAAGCGTGAAGTGAAACCATGCTATGACAGAGTCGGATGTGCCGGCGGAATGACACATATAGTGCAGCTTTCTCTGTAGACAGATGAAGCTGAATTAACTCTCAAGGAACGAATTCTGAAGAAGTAGTAAACTGTACTTAGAGCAGTGGCTTCCAGTAGGGAGGAAAACTGTTTTCTCAACAAATGAATGTTATATGTGGAGTTAATATAGAACTTATAGTCAAATACTTGGTTAAACAAAAATTGTTGCATGTCCTTCACAGGACATAGCAGTCAACCCCAGAACTTTGACTGTTTGTGATTCCGGGGCAAGTTTTACTTGCAGTAGTTTGTCATTGCTTTTTGAACGACCGGTACCTATACATTTTTCGAGAAAAAAAAACAACCAGCACCGCTGTATTTCGAACCCGGGTATTCCGGATTACAATTCGCGTCCGTAACCTCTTCGCCACTTGGTCCAGACGGAATAAAGAGATGAAACTATTTGGTTGTAGTCATTGTTCAGCGTGTGTAACCTAGCTTGTCACATATTTAAAACACGCAATGCTTTACAAATAATACATTACACTTTCAAATATCCAGGCTACTATAATGATACACTAGTATCACCACCAGGAGCCATGCGGGCAGGCGTGGGCTGTCAAGGTTCGCCGTCTCGAACGATCACCAGTGTCTTAGATCAGGTCTGTGTTCTTGTCCCTAATATGCCGTGTGGCCAATCCATCTATGTGTTTATCTCTCTGGGTGTATCTCTCCGATTTTTCCTAGCTCATCCCACGGTCATTTTGACAGTTGTCACTAAGATGTCTAGTTTATTTCTTCTCGAAACGAATCCACAATTCTTGACTGCTTAAGTATAATTTCTCTAACCGGTCGACAGTTGTCATTATTTATTTATTTATTTATTTATTTTTTGGTATACATGTGTCATTCTGTTTTCTAGCCCTGCGATGCAGTTTTTGTATTTCCCCTGAAAGCACATTCCCACTGCCATCGGCAGTTCTGAGTGTGTCTGCTTATTGTCCGTGTTTCATATACATATAACAGTATAGTCGCTACACATCACTTCAACACACTTCTCCTCAAGTCGATTGAGAGCAGTTTAATGGCCAGTATCTTTCCATCATGCAGAAGCTACCCTTGCCATAGCGATTCTTGTTTTGTTGTTGTTGTATCTATACAAGGCATACTACTCATTATCATTAGTTAGTTAGTTAGTCGCAGTTCCAACTTCACAGCAACGGGTCGTCCCCAATATGCTCCGATCCTGTGCCAGTGAATATCACACAAAACGCTCCCCACTGCCCAATGTGAAAAGTGAAAAAGACAGGAGTCTCGACAAACAACAGCCTGCACAGATACACTGTGCATAATGCCGCCGCCAGAATGTCAACACAATAGTCCCCCACAAAACACCCAGTTCATTTCTGATGGAATCTGCAGTCATTTTCCCATCTGGTGTGTTTCCTAGATGTTCACCCACGCAGTCCACGAAATACACTTCATCGTCGACGGCAGTGGCAGTCAACCAGAAGCCCACGCATTTCTGCATAAGGCAAAAACCGGTCAACTCTGGGACATAGCCATCCGCCATCGCTCCGAACATGCAGTCACGTTCCAAAAATCCTCGGGCAGATTCGAAAGCACTGCACACGAAACTCACAGCTCACAGTGTCGCGCCACGCACTCACTCAGTAGCAGGGCGACAGAACCATCAAGCCTTCTTAGTCGCCTCTTTCGACACGCGTGGTAGGCTCCAGTGTTGCTATTCTTTGCTTCCCTTATGGACCCCGGCAACACACGGGAGGTACTCATTATCATGTGCTCTGCCAGTGGTGTAGACGTTGATGTCTCTTCACAGATCTGGGTCTTTGGTGTTCTGGATCAACTCTGCTGATAATATTCCTCCATGCCACCGTCTCCATCAATCCAGCATCATTTCTCTTCGTCGGCCTCTGCCTTTCTGTCTCCTGAACTTCCTGTCGTCACGATATTCTTCAATGCTTCGCTTCTCATCACATGACCGAAGAAAGCTGCTGTCTCTTTCTTATTGTTGTATAAAGTGTGTTAGTTTCATTAGCCTCTTCCAGGCAATTGTTGTTAGTTACTCCGACAGTCCAAGGAATTCACAACATTCGTCTCAGGAACCACATCTGTATTGCTTCTGTTGCCTCCAATTTCTTCCTACGAGAGGAAGTCAATAGGTAAGTCACAAATGGCTGTAGAAAAATAACTAAATATGACAACAACTTGAAACCAGTTTATTTGTATACATACATTGTCCCTTTATTTCTCAAGATAGTTTACACCACCATTGATGCACTTATTCCATCGTTTTATCAGTCCTCCCAAATCGGCTGCATAGAACTGCGTGCTCCTTTTTCTAAACCACGTTTTCACTTCACATTCAACTTCGGCGTCATTCGCGAAATGTCTCCCGCCAAGGTGGGTTTTCAGTGGACCAAAAAGGTGGGAATCGCTAGAGACTAAGTCGGTGCTGTAAGGTGGATGTTACAGAACTTCCCATCTTAGTTGGTTAATTTTCTCCTGAGTTAATCGAGCCGTATCTGGTCTGGCATTGTCATAAAGAAGCAACACTCCATTAACCAGCAGTCCTGGACATTTTCTTCGAATTGCATCATGAAGCATCGATAGAACTTCACAGTACGATTCAAAATTCACATTGTCACTTTTCTTCTTGAAATTGGTTAAAAGCACTCCTTGACGATCCCAGAACACTGTCAGCATAACCTTCCCTGCTGATGGCGTAACCTTGAATTTTTGGAAATAAAGCGAAGAAGGATGTTTCCATAGCATTGAAGAACGCTTTGATTCGGGCTGGTAGTCAGCATAAACCGGAAACATTTCCTTATGAATGTCCTTTGCAGGCAGTCCTTTTGCCCACACACACAGCAAAAAAAAAAACATACAACAGCACGTTGCTCTTTGGTTGTTAAACAGTCGTTTAAATGTCGACAGGGTCGACTTCATTGCACCGGGTTTTTACCCCATATGGCTCAGTCTCTTTCCGCAGCTCCTAAAGCGTCGCACAAAGCACGACCTCCGCAGCTCCAGCGACGACCCCCAGGAGTCTCCGAAAAATGCACTCGTGAACCGAAGGACGTGGCCTACTATTCTATTCACATGTCTTCTCGCTATTCTATATTTTATGTAATCACATACCTGTTTGCTCTTCAACCACTTTTAATATTTTTCCTTTTTGTCTTTTACCGCTTTCTTTACCTCTGTGTTCCACCAACTTGGTATTTTCTTTATCCGCGTTTTGCGTTTTTTCATGGTTCCACGTGTTATTTTTGCAGTATTTAAAATGCTTGATTTAAACATCTCCCATTCTTCTTCCACTGTTTTTCTTTCTATAAGTAATTTTACAAAGATTTCAATTAGTTCTTACTCGTAATTTTCCCTTACTGCCTCGTCTTTACGGTTTTTTAAGTTTACTGATTCGCATGGCATGTATTTTCCTGCTCTTTGCTTTCTTCTTCTGAAGGTTCTTATTGTAGCAACGACTGCTTTATGATCTGTGTTTATACTGAAATTGGGAACTGCCCTTGCATCTAATATATTTCTCTTTCAGTTATTTCTTGTTAATATAAAATCAATTTGGCTTTTAGTATACAGATCGTTCCATTTTTACCAGGTGTATACTTGTGAGTCTTTATGTTTGTAGAATGTGTCTGTTATATAGAGGTCGTGTTGGCTGCATAGCTCTGTTAGTCTACTTCAGTTATCATTCATTTCATTATGCTGATCTCCAAATACTCCCAGATGTTTTTCTATGCCCACTCTGGTATGTCCTATTCTTGCATTGAAATCTCCCATAACTATGATGTTGTCCTGCTTACCTATTTTATTTAGCGCATCATGGATGTCGTCATAGAATTCCTCGCATTCTTGCTCATTTTTGTTTGTATTACATGGTGCGTATATTTGCATATATGTGGTCATTGTTTGTTCTTTTATTCTCACTGTTATGATTCTTTCTTATATGTATTCTATTTCTAGTATTCCTCTTGCTAGCCGTGGTTCGATGATTATTCCCACACCATGTCTTGTCCGTTCTTGCTGTTCTACTCCAGAGTAGACAAATGTGAAACTGTGATGGAGCTCCTTGCATCCTTTCCCCTTTGTTCTGGTGTCCGCTATTCCCTTGTCCAATTTTCCTCTCTTTCATTGTTTCTATAAGCTATTCTTCTTTACTATTGAAACCACTGCCAGAATACCCATCATACCCATCTTAAATTGGGTATCACCAGGAAATATTATGGGAAGTACTGGTGGCCGGCGTGATAAACAAATGTTGCATGTACTTGACTGGATGTTGCTGTCAACTTGAGGATGATTGCAAGTTTACGTTCAGCTTTCTTTGGTAATGTGATGAGAAGAAAGGCATTGGAGAACATCATGACAACTGGAAAGGGGAAGAGAGGTAGAGGCAGACCAAGAGAAATGATGATGGATGGATTGAGACGGTGGCATATCATCAGCAGAGTTGGTCCAGAGAATCAAAGACCGACATCTGTGGAAAGTCATGAACGTCTATGCCAGCTCTTTGTTCCACCAACTTGTTATTTTCTTGGCACTTGATGATGATGATGATGATGATGATTAAATTAACATTGCTTTATGAACGAGAAGTTCCAAATTTTCAGCCGAGTGCGATTGGTTCTTATACATATCGGGCTAGCACTATATATTAAATAGAGAACGCGTTAGCGTAGTTGATATAGTGCTACGCTGATAGCGTCAAGAGCGCGGTCGGACCAGAGTTCCACGCGAAAGCTCGTTGTCTCGCTAAGTGAGGAACCGACTGGCTATCTATTCCTCCGCGCATTCAACTCTACAAAATGTAATGGCCTTATCACAACATAGACTCATAACGGTTTCCTGCTACGAGATATGTTATTTTATTGTGTTAATCATATACCAAATACGCCCCATATCATGAAATGTGGCTCCTAACCTGTATTTACCTCCCCGTGTTCACACATCCGTCCGCCATCGCTGTTGACTTTTCACCTCCCTTTTTGTCTCGTTCTGCTATTCCCAGAGCCAGTGAATCTTCTCATAGTTTGCTGTATGTCTGTCTGTTCCCATCTGTCTCTACACATTCCGTGTGTCGCATTTTTTCTTCCCAATTCTAGTTTACACATTCCCGATATTTTTATCTACGTGTCTATACCCATTACATTTTGACTGCCCTTTTTCCAGTTCTGAACTTACCTATTACATGCTCACTATCTCACTTAAATTCATAGTTTTTATTCTTCTCTCTATAACTTTCTTCTACCTCTCGCATCGCTGTGGCTTTCTTCCCAGTTCTTATCTATATCTCATTTTTGTAATCTCTTTCGATACCCTTTCTCCTTTATTATGTCATTCTCAACACTGGTTTCACTATATGACTTTAACAATGTGTATTAAAACTGAGTAATACACGACAATAAAACTGAGCATAACGAGAGAGTAAAACTGAGCATAACACCAGAGTCGAACTGAGTATAAACACCAGAGCAAACCTGAGTAAAACATCAGAGTAAAATTGAGTATAACTCCAGAGTAAAACTGAGTATAACACGAGAGTAAAATTTAGTATAAAGCGAAAGTAAAACTGAGTATAAAATCAGAGTCAAACTGAGTGCAACGTCAGAGTAAAACTGAGTATAACACCAGAGTAAAACTGAGTATAACACCAGAGTAAAACTGAGTATGACACCAGAGTCAAACTGAGTATAACACCAGAGTAAAACTGAGTATAACACGAGAGTAAAACTGAGTATAACACGAGAGTAAAACTGAGTATAACACCAGAGTAAAACTGAGTATAACACGAGAGTAGAACAGAATACAACACGAGAGTAAAACTGAATATAACACGAGAGTAATGCTGAGTATAACACGAGAGTAAATTTGAGTATAACAAAGATTAAAATTTAGTATAACATGAGAGTAAAACCAAGTATAACACGAGAGTAAAACTGAGTAAACACGATAGTAAAACTGTATGTAAAACTGAGTATAACACGAGAGTAAACAGAGCATAACGCAAGAGAAGAACTGAGTATAATACGGGAGTAATACTGAGTATAACACCAGAGCAAAACTGAGTTCAACACCAGAGTAAAACTGAGTGTAAAACTGAGTATAAAACGAGAGTAAAACTCAATGTAAAACTGAGTATAACACGACAGTAAAACTGAGCACAACGCAAGAGAAAAACTGAGTATAATACGAGAGTAAAACTGAGTATAACACAGCGTAAAACTGAGTATAACACGAGATTAAAATTGAGTATAACACTAGAGTAAAACTACGTACAACACCAGAGTAAAACTGAGTAAAACCGGAGAGTAAAACTGAGTATAACACGAGAGTAAAACTTAGTATAACAGAAGAGTAAACCTGAGATATAACATTCCAACCCTGGCTCCTCTCGGTTCGTTGACGTTTCATGTATTCATAAATCGTCCCGGCTTATAAATTCGTCATTCTGTTTTCTAATAACTTCTCCAATATCCCGACTGGTCCATGTATAAATAAGAAAGAGAATGGAGGACAGACTCATTTGTTTGTCATTGTGATTTCTAATAATGTTCCTCATAAGCGAGTTCGATCCACGGCTAGCTTCAATGCTTTACAGACGCTTGCAATCACTACATATCCCAGACAGGAATCATGGACCAATAGCTCTAGCTTTGAAATAAGACGTGTTTGTTTGTACCCCGTATAATAATGATTATATTTTAATGTCTTACACAGAACCATTAGAAAATCCCACGTTGATTTTATTATATCCACCTATTAAAAGTTAGTTGCATATTCTTTACGCGACGTTGCTATCAAACCCATTATTATTTAGCTGTTTATTATTCACCGTGCAATTTTACGTTGTTCCAACTTCACGGCAAATGGTCGGCCCATAATGCTCCATTTCTGTGCCTGTGAATATCACACAAAATGCTCCTCGCGGTCCCATCTGACAAGTGGAACAGACAGCAGTCCCAACAAAGCAACAGCACGCACAGGCTTACCAAACAATGTCGATGGAAGCCGCAATCAGTAGAAAACCAGCAGTTGCACACACATTACTGCAAAAGGCAAAACAAGCTAGTTCAGCACAGGCCGTCCGCTATTTTTCTGGACATGCAAACCGCCGCAGACGCCCATTAAAAGATACAGTAGTTTGTAATTGCTTTCTCAACTATTGACACCTATACCATCGAAATCAACGCATGACGCCCTGCTTCCAAATCGTCTGCAGTCTGGGTTTCGTTGAACTGTGACACGCGTTCTTTTGTCTTAAGCTTTATACTGTGTGCAACTCTTTAGCACATTTACCCTCGTCTTCATTCCTACAGTTAGTACAGTAGGTTGTGTTGTTGACTTATGTGAATCAAATACACTGTATAGCTCAATGTTGTTTTTTTTTTTTTTTTTCAACTTCTCCTTGCGAGTTGTAAAACATCAGTATTTTTCTGTTCCTGCATTCAAGAAACTTTTCTAGTTATCCAAATGTTTTAATTATATGTTTCATCTTTTTAATTAACATCCATGTTTCTTGTCCATGATGTAGTCTTATACATGTATATATATATATATATATATATATATATATATATATATATATATATATATATATATATATATATATATATATATATACACGCCGTTTTAAGTAGGATTATCATATTACATTGGCATTTACATACTTTCAAATTAACACATTTTTATGCACCATAACATCTTTTTATATTTTCTGTGGAGGTTCATGTCAATTGTCACTGCATATTGTGTGGGTTAGAATATGTGCGTTTGGGTATGTTAGTATGAGTGATTGTGAGTAGTGTGTGAGTTTACGTGGCTTTATATTATGGGTGTGAAAAAGAGAGGAAGAGGAAGAGAGACGAAGAGCGTGTGTGTCAGAATGAGTTAATATTTGTTAGTGTGTTTGTGATTGTGAATCGACGTGTGCGCGTGAAGGTGTGTGTGTGTGATTATGTGGGTATATGATAATTTGAGTATTTGTCTAATGGACGTATGTAGCTGTATGTGTGCGTTGATCTGTCTACCCGTCTCATAACATGGTAATGTGCACTTACCTGACAGTGCTTGTTTCGACGTGAATGTACCTGCACAATAGATATTTTGATGTCCAAAAGATGAGAGGTTAAAAGTGCCGAATGTAATAGGGGCCTGCAAGCCAAATGTGTGACCCTGTGAAAATAAAGTTGGTTTTCTCATTCGTTCATTGTTAGGTCAACGTTGATGTAGCCTGGTAGTTGTTCCACGAATGTAAGACCCGCCTGCGTGCCCAATTTGTAACTCTTTGAAAATAAAGATTGTTCGCTCGTTCATTCGTTTGTTCGAATGTCATTATTTATATGGGTCGTACCAGTTCAGTTGTTATTTGTTTGCTTGTTTGTAGTGAAAATAATTAGTTTAGCCTTTTAAATGTTAATATCCGGACGATATTGTTGGATTAAATTCTGTTATACATGATGCAGTAGAATAACCCAATTCGTAATACTAAGGTCGTGCATGTTTCCTATGGCAGTACAAGGGTGTTAAACTTGGACATTTAATAAAGCAGCTGAAAACACACATATATGACTTTCAGTATAAGTGTTACAGTATTTCAAATATAAGTGTTACAGTATTTCATGTATAAGTGTTACAGTATTTCTAGAATAAGTGTTACAGTATTTTAATTAGCAAATGAAAATGGTAAGTTGATTAGAAAAATTAGACGTAGACAGTCAACATTTTTGGACAAGTTATGAAAATAAATGAATTGGAGAACCTGGTGACAACTGGCAAGATCGAGGGGAAGAGAACAAGGGGGAGACAGAGAAGTAAATACCTAGATGGCGTGACCACCGTGGCATGATCGAGACATGAACACTGAGCTGATCCACGACTTTGGTGATCAAGTGACATTGCGAATCATGATCGTCCACGTTTACCGCCATGGTGCATGATGGATGGATGGTTACAGTATTAAAATGCTGTGGAGAAATGAGAGAATTGATTTATTCAACAAGAACTCAATATTTAAAAATAATTGATTATTAATATACAATTGAGGAATTTGAAACGTTGAAAACGAAACACGTAAAACGACACGAATTTTTTAAGAAAAAGAGACATATGGAGAGAAGATGTACTGGGGAAGTGGCGAAAAGGAAGACCACACCGAAGGTGGGTTCAAGATGTAATAGATAATTTATACATGCCAGCAATAGGGACAACACCTCTGGCGTATGACTCATTTATATATATATATATATATATATATATATATATATATATATATATATATATATATATATATACATATATATATATATATATATGTGTGTGTGTGTGTGTGTGTGTGTGCGTGCGTGCGCGCGTGCGTGCGTGTGTGTGTGTGTGTGTGTGTCGAAAACAATTTAACGGGTGAAACTTCTGCAGAGGACCCGCCACTGGATGATGATGATATCCTGTAGATTCTGTGGCAGTTGTAGGTTGTCTGTAATTAAGTAAGAAAGTTAAGTTAGTTGCATATCCTTTATAGCAGTCAACCCCTGTATTCGTTGGCTGTTTGTGATCTCTTGGCAAGTTAACATTCAGTAGTTTATCATTGCTTATCCGAACGACCGGCTCCCATACTATTGTATTTAAAAAAAAAAAACAACGCAAGGCGGTCTGCGGTTAAATCTCCCCCAGCTTTGTTTCGAAGGCTTCCGCAACTCCTTTTGCCTCGGAACCATTACGTACGATTAAATATGTATCATATGCATATATGTGAATATTGCTTTGTTTTCTGGTGGTTAAGTCTGGCATAATTTCAATATCTAGGATATATATCAAATAGGGTAACTTGCATTTATACATTTCGATATTCCCTGAAGGAGATTTAGCACGTACCAGCGGATTGAGAGTTCCGTGACGTCGCTACCGTTAACCAATAACCAGTTTCGGCGACATCCGCCTTTGTGTAGGCGAAACAAGCCCGGGAACATTCTCAACTCTGTCTGCCTTATCTTCTAACGCAGTGGTTCTCAACATTTTTTGGCCCATGCAGCCCTTTTCCATATGTTCAGAACGTCATTTCCCCCCACCCCCCCCCACCCCCGTTTCGAATTTCCTCCCTATAAATCCCCCCCCCCAACCTTACACAGTATACATAAAAATGGAAGCTAAATTTAATAACACATACTAGAACAAGTCTTGACATCTACATAAAACGTGATTTGCGTGTCTACTTACGTTATAAAACGAATTTCATTAGGGCGAGAAGTACAGAACCGTAAAATTTAGAGGGAGAACAATATCAAGTAACTGGTTCTTGTATTAATGCGATATTGAAATAATCTTAATCCTCCCCCACCCCCCTGGAAACCCTAAAAGTCCCCTCTGGGGAGGAATTCCCCACTGGTTGAGAACAACTGTTCTAACGGGTATGATCGAAGACATATAACGAACGGATCTCTTAGCTGCTATCTCATCTCATCTTGTTCCTTTTGTACCTTGAGGTGTCGAGGTGAAGCATAAACAGCGGGAGAGTGCCCGTTTATGGGCTTCATGTATGGAGATTCCCATGGACTCTGTAATTCCCTCTGTCCATCGTTTACGTGGCCGCCTTCTTCCCCTGCTTCCGTTTGTTGTCTGTTACATCATTGCTTGTTGAGGTATACTGTTAGTTGGTAATCTACTTATATGACCAAACCATTTAACTTGCTGTTTTCTGATTAAATCTAGCGCCGCTATAACCCCCACTTTAGTCCTGATTTCTCCATTTCCGATTTTCTCTCTTCTTGATACATTGAGTATTCTTATCAGGAATGTCATTTCTGTTGTTGTGATTTTTGTTTTCTCTTGTTCTGTCATTTTCCAGGTTTGGCATTAGTAGCATAGAGTTGGTGTTAAGACGGTGTTGTAGAGTGCTTTCTTAATAACTGATATATGTTTGTTCTTTAGTATTGACGCCCTTTGTCCAGTGAGTTGGTTTGCATTATTGCATCTATTTTTGATCTCGTCTTCTGATTTGCCATTTAATGATATTATACTTCCTAGGTACTTGAAGGTCTCCACTTGATTCGCGGGGTCCCCCTCTAGATGACTGCTTGTTGATCTTTCTTCTTTGATTATAGTCATTACCTCTGTTGTGATTTTTGTTTTCTCTTTTTCTGTCATTGTCCAGGTTTAGCAATGATAGCATAGAGTTGGTCATATATGATACTTCCGGTCGCCAACATGGCGGTTAGGCGTTGAACCGTTAAGGCCTGAGGCGTGTTTATGTTTGTAGCTACGGTTTGCAATCGCATTTTTCTCATGTTGGACTGGTAGTACATGGTTCCGTCGCCCTGCTACTGAGTGAGTGCGTGGGCGACACTGTGAGCTGTGAAATTCGCGTGGAATGCTTTTACATCTGTCCTGTACAGTGACCTGCATGTTCGGAACAATGGCTACCGGCTGTTGCTGAATTGACTGATTTGCCTTTTCGGTTCACGAGTGCATTTTTAAGGAGACTCCTGAGAGTCGGCGCTGAAGCTACGGACTTCGTGCTTAATGCGACGCTTTTGGTGGGTCGCCCTGCGGTAAAAGACCGAACTATATGAAAAAATCCGGGTCAATGAGGTCTTTCTGGTGACTGCCGAGTCCATCGACGATGAACTGTGGTTTTCGTGGATGAATTTTGTGTTGGCATTCTGGCGGCGGCATTATGCACAGTGTACATGTGCAGGCTGTTGGATTGCCGAGACTCCTGTCTATTCTACTTTTCGCATTTGACAGTGGGGAGCATTTTGTGTAATATTCACTGGCACAGGAATGGAGCATAATGGGGACGACCCGTTGCCGTGAAGTTGGAACCTCGACTAACCAACCAACCAACCACCCAACCAACCAACCAACCAACCAACCAACCAACCAACCAACCAACCAACCAATCAACCAACCAACCAACCAACCAACCAACTAACTAACTAACTAACTAACTAACTAACATCTGTTTCATTTATGCTTATTTTCATGTTAGTTGCCATTTGATCAAAAAATATTTATTTTTTTCTGATTTTTTTTTGGTAACTACATCGAAAAGCGATACATTTGTTTTGTACTTATTCAGAATATATTCACCAAATAAACAACAACAACAATTTTTTGTTTTTCACTTGAAGCTCCCTCGTCAGAAATTTTCTACGTTGCTTCAAAGCGTTATCAACACATCAAAGGCAAAGGAAATGGACGAGTAAAATGTAAAAGTATAAAATCGAAGTACAAATTTAATTAACTCTTAATACAGAACAGGAAATTTAACTTGACATGAATTCATGGCTATGAATAGCAAATGTCACTGCCGCGGTCTCCTGAAGGGAAGAGCTTATGTTACATATAGAACACCATTAACGATGTCCTCTTGAGTGAGTATTGCTAAGGTACATGTCCTGGTACAGAAAAAGTCCCGAAGTAGGAAACTGCTATGGTGCTGTGATGTGCTAGGACAGTGGTTCTCAACCTTTTTTTGGCCCGTGCACCCCTTCACCATATGTTCTGAATGTCATGCCCCTGCTTTCGTATTTCCTCACTAAAAACCCCGTCCCCCCGCCCCGGCCACTAAACAGTATAAGTAAAAATGGAAGCTAAATTTAATAATACATGCTAGAACAAGTCTAGACGTCTACATAAAACGTGATTAGCGGGTCTGCGTACGTTATAAAACGAATTTCAGAAGGGCGATACGTACAGAACCGTAAAGTATGGAGGTCAATATCCAGTAATCTGTTCTTGTATTATTGTATTCATAAGATTTTGAAATAATCTTAATCTCCCCGCACCCCCCATGAAAACTCTAAAATCCCCCCCCCCCCCCCCATAGCGGTGGGTGGTGGGGGATTCTCCACCGGTTGAGAACCGGTTGAGTCCTGATTACGCGGAGGACGATGTGGCCAGTTTCTTCCCTTATTTAAGTGGAGGAAGAACCGAAACGTCGTGCCCTCATGCGACCGCTATCATGATATTACTAATTTAGCCCTCTAATAATCCCGGTACTTTCTCTCTGTAATCCCGTTTATCACGCAGAGTCTCGCAGCGGAGCGAGAACTGAGGTGGTTCGACCCCCGCTCGTGACTTGCGGATACTGAGCCGGCCGCTCAGAAAGCAATGACAAACTACTGAGCGTAATCTTGCCAAGAGATCAACAGACAGCTGAAAGATGCTGCTGTTGACAGCTAAGTCCTGTAAAAGGATACGCAAAACATTAATAATCCCGGTGGTCATGGTTTAAAATCCTCATTGAGGCGGGAATTTCATTTTACAATGGCTGGTCCTCCAAAGATAGACCAGTTTAACATAAGTACCAGGAAGTCTTCTTAAAACTACGCGGGCATGCGGGACATTGATCACATCTACCACTGAGTGCCCGTTTGCTTCAAAATATGGGGCTAGGACAAGGTACCCAACAAGACTCATGGCGTAAAAAAAAATGGGGTCCTTGACATTACTGTAACTTCTTTTGATTCACATACAATGTCAGTGGAAGAGTTGTATAAAATAAAGGGTCAGGAGGTTAACTTCGCCGAATGGATAAGAACGATCGTTTTGAAACAAGCGGTGTGCTGATGCCGAGTTAGCAGGTTCAACCCTTACACCGGCTAGTTGGACTAAAATGTTGACTTCTCGTCCTTGACGAGAAGTAAGTTACAAATATCCCGAAGTCGGAGTGGGTTCGTCTGATGGCGAGGGAAACTGGTAATAAGGGAAGTGCACAAGAAGTAGTTGCACACGAATGGAGTACGCTTGAATTCAAAGCCAGAGAAAATCAATATATATGTATATATATATATATATATATATATATATATATATATATATATATATATATATATATAAGTCAGAAGACAGTACGTTGGAATATAAATAAAGCAAAACCAACCCATGTATATGCCTCGAGACGTAATAAATACATCGTCTTAGCTCTAAATTTTAAAGACCAATCTGCACTGGATGGGCGGTGTGGTTTATTTCACATCGGTCGCCTTTACGTTCCAGGCCATCTCCAGGTAAGTACATTAAAAGTGGTCGACCTGAGACCGTATGCCAATTTTAAAAAGTCCACCTTAAAGAGGATTCGAACACATGAGCACAGGGCAGGTCTGCAAGCAGGATAGGTACTGCGCTACCCTGACTCCCTGCTTTGCGATGTTTCTCTGCTCATGTAAAGAGTAGGCATGTCAGCACCTCGTTTTATCTACTGAGGTCTGGCATATCACGTCTCACTGAATCAACGACGTGAGTGTGTACAAATATACTGCTCGTTTATTCAACTTAGCATATATATCATTTCAATCGTACAATGTATACATGTATAGCATATTCATAATAATAACATGACATCACAATTCATGTATATCTTATATTATTCTAACTATAAAATCCCGCTCGCAGTCAGCGCACATAAATACTTGTAGCAGATACTCCCAGCTCAGGTTATCATTCGCTCTTGTCAATTCTTCACTCGTTCAAGCATTCTCCAAACACAACCGTCTCTGTCTACAGCTTTGTCCCGTCTGAGTAAGCCTTTGGCCTCGGTCGTCTATCTCGTGGTGAAGCACCACGTGCCACCTCACCTGGGTCGTTGTTAGCCTTGACCAGTACTGCGTCTTAGTCTTGTCCTTCACCTCTGGGTCAGTCCTCGAGGTTAGTCCGTCCGTTGTTGCTAACGGTATTCTAATTAACTCATATCGTCCGGTCTGTCCATGTACAGTCTTAACCCATGTGTCCCTTGTCCTCTAGTCGGGCTTCGTTCTACGGGGTAATTTATAGGGCTATGACACGATACCATACCTGTTGTTGCTTATTTCCTACTTTTTTATGATTTATGATGAACAACTGATACCAGAAGAGCTTTTTCTCTCCAGCAGAAGTCGAAGGATGTCGATTCGAATGTCCCATTTTCTAGCTGGTCCAGTTTAGAAAAGATCTAACTTATGATCATTATGTGTAGTTGCATACTTGACTTCGCACTCAACGGCGCATACTGTATGGATGCAGAGGTGTTTCCAGGGCCAGGTTCTATACTGGCTAAGAACTACTAACACGTCCTAGCCATGCGTCCTGGGCAACAGGACGCATTGGGGTCATGGCTAACGTAGTAGGATCGCTGATTCTTCTGAAGCCGGAGAGTATCTGCCTGCACGACGAGGAAACACCAGTCTGCACACTAATAAGCCAGACATAGGACAACGGATACTCACGCAAACCTCAGTCCGGTATGACATCATGCTAATGTTGGACAACAGGATGTTTTCATCCGGCATACAGGACTTCACGCTGGAGTTCACAGCCAGCGAACGCAAGCAAGCGCATTTTGTAGAATTTACATAACACCGAATGTTAGCTAATGTGTCGAAGTGTGTCAATGTGTTGCTTCAGTTTGGTTACTGAATGTATCATCATCATGTTGCACATCCTAGGGTGAACGTAGCTGTCATCACAACTCTGCATGAATATTCTCAATCCTACGTCAGATCCCCTGTATCACGAATCGTCATGCCATGTCTGTTTCAAAAGCCCTGTGTCCGACGCCATATTTGTTGACCTTTGCCTCTTCCTACCGGAACCGTGTTTTTCATCACTGTTCCTTCTATATTGCTATGACGTTTAGTTTGACAGCATCATCAAATGAGCTATCGCAGTGTATCGCCAAGTTTGTAGGTCAGTACATCCTACTTAACAAGCATTTATATTCGGGTTTGATTTCCCCAGCCTTTGACTGTCCCGTCTAATTACAAGGCAGCTGGTTTGTGTATCTTTTCAACATTCTCCATTACTTGGTTATTTCGGGATTTGAATTTTAAATATTGAGCACAACCCACTACTGGCAACGCTGATCGTATTCTGGTATGAACCTAAGGCCTATCCACGTCAATATGGAAGCACTATACTCGAGTTTGGCCCTCGTTTGTGAAGTTAAACATTCTCCATTACATTTTAATTATGACTATTGAGTATATGTAGCTTGTGACATTTTCAATTTTTTCATTTATGATTACAATGATTGTTAACGTGTCGTCTCGTCTCTAGATACTATCTTCGTTTTATTTTAAATATTTCGATATATGTATATACACATACAGCGGGTAAAATTATACTAGGCGGTAGCATAGTCGCTAGACGATTGATGCTGGCCCAGTGGTCATAGATTCAAACCCGCATACCGCTATAATTTTAAAATTGACCAGATCGACCCAGGCTAAATGGCAAGGCCTGGGGAAGTAAAGGCTATAAGTGTTATACTAACTGACATCTTTGTCAAATCTTTGTAAAATTACCCATAGAAAGAAAAGCTCTGAAAGAAGAATGGGATATATTCAAATCAAACATTTTAAATACTGCAAACATAACCACGAAAAAACGCAAAACACGAATAAAGAAAATAACAAGTCGATGGAACGCAGAGGTAAAGAAAGCAGTAAATGACAGAAAGGAAAAATTTGTAAAACGTCAGTGAAGCGCAAACACTGAGCACATCACCCATCAAGTGCCGATTTGTATAAAAATATGGACATAACACCATATACCCTATGCGGCTTGAGCTGTGTAAAGTGTCTTTTACTTACTTTTTTCCTTTACTATTCTTATTCCGCCGGCTTCCTGGCCTAGAGGTTAGCGACTTTTCTCCGTAATCTCGTATACTCTCGTAGGTAACGTGACGACGGTGAGAATCGGCAGTGGTTCGAATCGCGTCAGTAACTTACGGGGTATGTGAGCCGGCCGCTCAGAAAGCAATGGTAAACTACTGAGCGTAATCTTGCCAAGAAATCAACAATCAGCTGAAAGATTGCTGATGTTGACAGCAATGTCCTGTAAAGGATATGAAAAAAAAAAAATTCTTAATCCAGTACGTGGTAGATAAAATGCAGCTATGCGTGACATATACTTAGTTATTATGCAAACATACCGAAGAGCTAATCCACACGCAAAATTCAGTTCAGCACTACTATAAGTAGTGTATATGGACTATGCTTGATTTCAAGGGGAGCAAAGCGAAACTAAATTAATTGTCTAACTCTAGAAGAAATTAACCACCACAGATAATCAGACCTGGGGGACACCTACACGCTTCCCTGCCGTCCCGGTGGTCATGTGTTCCAATCCCAAGTCAAGACTGATTGTTTACAACTAATGTAAACTACCAGGAACAAACATCCTTAAATGGGTATCAAGAAATGTCCTGGAAAGTAAAGGAAGCCGGTGTGATATTGACTACAACACTCGTCGATTGCCGATTAGGGCTAGCACCATTTACCTAGTACGCCACGAGGCTTTAAGCTTTTATATATACATAGACACCAGAGTGAGGAAACAACAATTATTTTCTTTTCGTCGTTCGATCGTTTTGAACTCAAGCGTAGTTCACACCCGTGCTACTATTACTAGTCGTTTCTACAATTAGTGAATGCACTAGACTGACATCAGCGTGTAAGCTAGCTTTCCCAATCACCATTATCCCTCGCCATCAGGCGAATCCACTCCGACTTCCGAGGTACTTGTAATTAAAGTCCACAAGTCAAGAACGAGGAGTTAACTTTTAAGTCCAACAGACCGTCGTACGGAACTAACCCCTTATATCGGCCACCAGCGAAACTTTAAACGAAAGCTCGTTAAACCCTTCGGTCACGTCGACCTCCGGGAGACAGCAATAATTTACTTTACAGGAATTACAGCAACAACTAATAGTTGCGTATGTCATTAGAGCCACACCTAGCTAGGTTTCCTTGTTTTCGAAATTTCGAATTTCCATTAACTTTGTATGTGGATATTATGATCTGATCACCACATACTATAATACAGATAGAATCACCACGTGATTGTCAAATACCAAGTGGTTTTGGCTAGCAAGGCAATAAAACAGTTCACAGAAGGCTAACTAAATACAATGGATGAAGTGAACAATTAAAACGCATAGAAATGGGAAACTCTTGAATCTAATATAAAACTGAAAACTGTCGATATCCACAAAGAGTGTCATGTGGGTTTGTACAAGGTGCCGATCAGTTGAGTCATTGAACACATAACACATCAAATAAGTCAACCATGAACGTAGCTTCAATAGCAATCAAGTTTGCATTAGTAGTAACCTTGGCATTTAAAGGACCCACAATTGCCTCCTTTGAATCGCTTTCTTTGATGTTTACATCCACAGGTGAGTTCCCACGATCGGCTCTCCCATATATTTTATGTTCATATAGTTCCACCACAGCTTGGAGTTTGCTGCTGATTCTCCCACGTCTACTTTGTAACTCTTTCTTGAGAAAGGGTCACACCTAGTTATACACCTTACATGTTTGTGTGTCCGACTTCGACGTGCATGGTGTAAGGTTTGCTTCCTCTAGACAGACTCCATCCAAGGTAATGGCATGTGTGTAAGGTTTGCTTTCTCTAGACAGATTCCATCCAAGGTAATTGCATGTGTGTAAGTTTCTCTAGACAGATTCCATCCAAGGTAATTGCATGTGTGAAAGGTTTGCTTTCTCTAGACATATTACATCCAAGGTAATGGCATGTGTGTAAGGTTTGCTTTCTCTAGACATATTCCATCCAAGGTGATGGCATGTGTGTAAGGTTTGCTTTCTCTAGACAGATTCTATCCAACGTAATGCATGTGTGTAAGGTTTGCTTTCTCTAGACAGATTCTATCCAACGTAATGCATGTGTGTAAGGTTTGCTTTCTCTAGACATATTCTATCCAACGTAATGCATGTGTGTAAGGTTTGCTTTCTCTAGACAGATTCTATCAATGTAATGGCATGTGTGTAAGGTTTGCCTCTCTAGACAGATTCCATCAATGTAATGGCATGTGTGTAAGGTTTGCTTTCTCTAGACAGATTCTATCCAATGTAATGCATGTGTGTAAGGTTTGCTTTCTGTAGACAGATTCCATCAATGTAATGGCATGTGTGTAAGGTTTGCTTTCTCTAGACATATTCTAATCAAGGTAATGGTATGTGAGTAAGGTTTGCCTCTCTAGACAGATTCCATCAATGTAATGGCATGTGTGTAAGGTTTGCTTTCTCTAGACAGATTCCATCAATGTAATGGCATGGATGTAAGGTTTGCCTCCTCTAGACAGATTCCATTCAATGTAACGGATTCTATCTATACATTGATAGGTTTTCTTTCTTAACAATTGTGTTAGGTCTGTCGTCTTAGGGCCTACTTTTTACAATTTCCAACTTCCGTGGGATTTTTAACGTGCGAGACTTGCACGTGGGACCGCATATTTTACGAGGGCGAGTCAGTAAGTAAGTCACACGGTTTTGAGCGATGGCAGGTAAATGTAGTTGGTGTTTTCTACCGGTGTCATTAATTGACAGCAGCATCGAACTTTATATTCCCTTTCGTCAGGTGGCGCTAAGTGCCTCATGCGCATGCGCAGCGCATAAACAAAATGGTGACATTACTTACGGAGTGTACAACCAAAGAGCAACCTGCTGTTGTGCGTTGTTTGTGGGCAAAAGGACTCCCTGCAAAGAAAATTCATAAGGAAATTATCCCTATATATGCTGACAAATGTTTGTCCCGTAAAGAGGTGCATAGTTGGGTAGAAGACATCCTTCTTCGCCTTGTGTCCAAAAATTCAAGGTTACGCCATCAGCAGGGAAGGTTATGCTGACAGTGTTCTGGCATTGTCAAGGAGTGCTTTTAACCAATTTCAAGAAGAAGGTGACAATGTGAATTCTGTATCATACTGTGAAGTTCTATCGATGCTTCATGATGCATTTCGAAGAAGGACTGCTGACTAGAGGAGTGTTGCTTCTTTATGACAATGCCAGACCACATACGGATCGATTAACTCTGGAGAAACTTAACCAACTAAGGTGGGAAGTTCTAGAACATCCACCTTACAGCCTCGACTTGGCCTCTAGCGATTTCCACATTTTTGGTCCACTGAAAACCCAAAAAGGCGGGAGACATTTCGCGAATGACACCGAAGTTGAATGTGAAGTGAAAACGTGGCTTAGAAAACAGAGCACGCAGTTCTATGTAGCCGGTTTGGGGGGACTGATAAAACGATGGGATAAGTGCATCACTGTTGGTGGAAATTATGTTGAGAAATAAAGGGACAATGTATGCATAAATATAAACGTGTTTCAAATTGTTATCATATTTAGTTATTTTTTCTACAGCCATTTGTGACTTACTTATTGACTTCTCATAGTATAAACTTTATCGATAAGCTGGGTATCGGATCTCACTACCCAAGAGTTCAGGAGAACGTGTTATAGCAGTAGATACACACTGTTGTCAGCTGACTAAGTGGTTCTAACGTCACTGTACAAGAGTTTAATTGAGTTGCGTTAAGAACGACATCACTGCACTCAGGACATTCCCATACGTGCTCCGTCCCCTCGTTCAACAGCCAGCGAAGAGTCATACTAATAATCGTTAACTCTGCTATCTGATTTAATGTTCTCCTGGTATTCCCTCTCAGTTTTGAGATTCTTCCAGAACCCCTACCGATCTCCCGCAATCTCATTTTTTTCCACATATTGGTTCTCAATTTGTTCTCCGGCCTTCTCCACCTGGTCCCACAAACGCATAACCACCTCCCCCTTGTCCACCGGTAATCTACCAACAAGAGGTGCATTCTCTGCCAGCCTATCAACCTGTTTCACTGTATAAGAAAAATGGAGCTGCTGAATTTTAAACGCAATATAAAAACAACACATAAACACTGCATCCAATTCTCCGAATATATTTCATATACCATTTATTTAATTTCAAAATCTTCCATTTCGCCGTACCATTTTCAGCGTTGATATTCACTGGCACAGGAATGGAGCATAATGGGGACGACCCGTTGCTGTGAAGTTGGAACTGCGACTAACTAACTAACTAACTAATTTTCAGCGTTTCTGCGCTCTTATCGAAGAATACCAATATCTATTATGTATTTTGCTCCTGAATTTTAAAGAGAATATACCAAATCGCATATAACTATATACAATTCTCCGCATATATTTCGTATATAATTTAGTTAATTTAAAAATCTTCCATTCCGCCGTACTATTTTCAGCGTTTCTGAGCTCTCATGCTTTCATCGAAGAATAACAATATCTATAATGAATTTTGTTTAGGCGGATCTAGTAGCATCTAGCTTTTATCTGTTTTTTTAATGTTTACATTTATCACTTCGGCGGTCTTTCCTTTCTTGGACATTTTGAGGGACTGCATGTCAATTTTATACAGCCCACCTTAAAGAGGATTCGAACACGGGATATGTGATCCATTGTTGTTACGAGTTCATTCGCTCTTGTCTGCGTTCTCCATTCACAATATCCAGCATTTTAAAACTCTTTACTTCACAATAGAATCCTGCATTATTTTTCTGTGAATGGAAGCTGAACCTGCAGTCTTTTGTTGCGTACTTGCAATAAATGGAACTTGGGATAATCAGTGTCTGGGTTAAAATTACAGTATGAATATGCGTCAGCGCAGTGGCTAGACAGATTGCCTGCCGGAACAGAATGTCCGTATAGGAAGCGAGCACTCTACGCGAGTTTTTCTCACCGACCTGAGTTATCAGATCCCCACAACCTCAAGTGGGATGTCAGGAAATTTACTTTGAAGTAAAGGCGGACGGCGTGATGTTGACTACATCAGCCACCAAGTGTAGCTTGGTCTAAATGTATAGAGCTATTATCATATAGCAGAGAGCAGTGGTAGTTCAGTGGCTGGCACACTTGCCTGCTGGTCCGATGATCGTGTGTTCGAATCCATTCAATGTGAAATTCGGTTTCGTTGACCTTAGCTTCCAGGCCAACTTAGCCTAAAGCGGGGATCAGGATATTTCAAAAGCGATCAAAATATTATTGACCCAATCACCCACCTCTCAATTTTATTTCTATATTTGTATATGGATGTGAAGCGTGGACAATGAGCAGTCAGGCTGAAAAACATCTGATGGCTGTAGAGATGTGGTTTCTGAGGAAAATGCAAAGAATACCATGGACAGCCAGAAAGACCAATGAACAAGTTCTTCAAGAAACAAATGAAGATCGTAAATTGATTAGAGAAATTAGACGTAGACAGTCAAAGTTTTTTGGGCATGTTATGAGAAGAAATGGATTGGAGAACTTGGTGACGACTGGTAAGATCGAGGGGAACAGACCAAGGGGAAGACCTAGAAGCAAGTACCTGGATGGCTTGGCCTTGTGGCATGGTCGAGACAGAAACACTGAGCTGATCCACGACTCTGGTGATCGAGTGAGATGGCAGAACATGACCGCCCACGCTTAGCGGCATGGCACATGATGGATGGATGGAATCACCCATCGAGTGTCTATGGTTTCAAATAAGGGGCTAGCACCATATACCAGATACGCCTCGTGCCGTGACAAGCAATCATGTTACTTACATTACTATAGACATGTGTACTTTGTTTCAGACGAATGGAATAGACAGCATAAGCATTCAGACAAGTAATATAATGGTTGCCATCCTAGTGATTTAGTGACTAGATAGACAGAGATAACTTTCATTCACAAATAAATTCAAGTGGCGCTAAACATGAGTATTGCATTAGGAGTTTTTATAAAGAATAGACAGTTGGTTGCATATTCTTTAAAGAACGTCACAGTAAACCCCGACATTTATTTAGCTGTTTGCGATTTCTTGGCATGTTTACGTTGAGGAGTTTGCCATTGCCTTCTGAACGACCGGTACTCATACAACTCTATGGAAACCAACGCAAATCGACCTGCCTCCAAATCACCCACAGATGTTCTTCGAATGCAGGATGCGGGTTTACGAACCGCGTTAACTCTTTCAACACAGAGCCAACAATAAATAAAAGAAAGACCTAGAAAAATATAAACGTGGATACTCTGCACACATTGTTGTGGAATTATTGAAAGTTATTAAAGTGACACTCAAAACACTTTAACCTTGCCAATCTTGCAGACATACACACAAACAGCCGACCATAACCACACGAATACTCTGCATATTTCGAAGGATCCGACTTGGATTTGAAGACTACATATATTATTATTGTTAGTCAAGAATTCTTCTACACAACTTAAGGCGCATTAGGCATGTGTCATGTAAGTATGTAAAGGTCCTTTTTTCATGCCTTAAGCGCACTGGAGATACTGTGCTAGGCCCAAGTTTACAGGCCGATCGGCCTCGATGGGTGATATTGTCAGTATGAAACCAGCCGCCTCTATTTCCCCAGACGTTTAGTGGGTATATGGTGCTAGACCTACACTTGTATAGACAATCGGCACTAGGTGGGTTGTGACGGAACGCTTCGGATAATATCAGAATGAATCTCTCATTCCTCCCCCGATGTGTCTCCACCTTGACGTGGTGGGGGAGCTTGCGTGTCCCATAGACCCCATTTGCTTGCCGATGGGTGAAAAATTACATATCGGACAGCTTATGGGATAGGGACCAGACTAAGAGAGACACAACCTGCTGCTCTGCAGGCATAGACTGAGGATAGCAGTCAAAATTTAAATGAGGTGCACAAAGGCAGAATTTCTTGGTCCGGACAAAACTCTTAAGGCTCCCTGTCGAGGGCTGTGGCTGAACGCCTCTAAGCCACAAACCCTCGGATCTTAGAGCCAGGCTGATACCCGTCTACCGGAAAATAGAAACATGATACTGAGCAAGCTACATGCTCAGGTCTGATACATGTTCGAAGGCTCCCAGCTGGGGGATATGAGAGTTTCCCGGATGAAGGGGCCTGGCCGTTTCCCGTTCACTGCTGCACGAAGGTAAGGTGCTGAGCCGGCAGCACATGTAGCCTACCTCGTGAGCGAGTACAAAAAAGTCAGAAAAGTGCCCCAGTCGAAGGGTTACGGAAACTGTCTGTATCTAACTCATAGAGAGTGTAGACAAAAGTGGAATAATGTCTCATCAACGCAAGATGGAACGCACGGCGAGCGAACCTATTGCGTGGTCTGAAGTCACAAGCAAAAGCTTACCGAGTGGATGTCACTCGCAGTCTGACCGCCCTGGTGTGTGATTGAGCGATCAGTGGCAAGTGGGATGCCCAACACATGGAAGTGAGGAACCAAAGCAGCCATGAGCAGGACGTGGAAACTCCTTGGGTGAGCCCAGTCTCAGAGCAATATGTGCCGGCTCTGCAATTATGGAAGCCTCCTTGGATAGCGAGATAATGCCCATGGTCTGCCCCTGCCTTCCCTTGAGGGCAGACCACGATATCGTTGATCGTTTTATCTTGACCAGCTGAGATGTGGGTGACATTACAATAGTCTAACGTGTCTCGAAACCAGAGGAAGGCTAACCTCACTAAAAAATGCCCGCCGGAAGTCGGAAGTGTCGTCCTACGGGTGGCAAACTAAAAATTGACACTACGCATTTACGTCCGAGTGAAATGTCTCGTCCGAATGTCTCCCGTGCTAGGAACAGCTCTGACTACCTAGTTTCCGAATGCCGCTCTTGTTCGGAACAGCTCTGACTAGGTAGTTTTCCGAATGTCCGCCGTGCCTGGAACAGCTCTGATGGGTACAGGGACAAGCACATGTCCGAAAACTCGCTTAGTGGAAACCAACCGCAGAGCTGACTGGTTTGTGCAGGAACGGCCCAGGGCGAGCGAAATGCCCAATATATTGAAGTGAGGAATTAAAACAGCCATGAGCAGGACGTGACGATTCCCTCGGTAAACCCAGCACCAGAGCGTTATGTGCCGGCTCTGCAATTATGGAAGCCACCCAGGATGGCGGAAAATGCTATGGACTGTCCCTGCCTTCACTTGAGGGATGACCGTGTAGTCTTCGACTGTTCCAACTAGACCAGCTGAGATGTGGACGGTACCACAAAAGTGAGAGTCTCCCAGGATTGCTAACCTGGTCAAAAATGCACGCTAAAAGTCGGATGTGTTGGCCTGAGGGTTTCGACCCGAGGGTGCCTAACCAGACACACCGCAATCACATCTGAAAAAATCACTCCGGATGAACGCAAAGAAGAATCTCTCATTCAACAACAAAGATAAAATCAAGGAGGAATGAGAAGACACACAAATAAAACTTTACCGCAGTGCTTAGCATTTAAAAATCTATGACGCAAAATTGCGCTAGTAGTACAAAGCGAACCCAGTATGATTTTACAACGATTGTACAATCGCAAATGTGACGCGATTACTGTCCACCAGAGAAAGATGTAATGAGAGTTTTGAGCATCAAACACAATGCCCAAACGTATCCACAACTAACATGTCGCCGCGGAATTCCAGACTACTGGGAAACTTTCAACCGGACTAATGTGTGAATTGTCCAATTGTACTCATTACAACCTGTATAAGCGCTAACTAAATTAGTTAACAATATGGAGTAGGCAAAACTGCCCTAGTTGGTATGTTCTGACTTGGGTGATGTTGTTAGCCTTTACCCCCCAAGACACTTTATGAGCCCCAGTTTAGGCTGCGTCGACATGGGAAAACAGGGACATTTTTTAAAACTCTACCCAGATGTGCATTGAACCCCTGACCACCGCGCCGTCAGGAGAGTGTATAATCATCGCCTGCTTGTGGTTGTCATGGGAGACATGAATAATACAACCAACTAAGTAAAATTACAGGAATAAAGTAGTACCTCAAGTGTGAGGAAGAACGATTCAATTATGAGAAGAAATTATGTTCGTCCCTGTTGCATATTTATCGATAAAGTCAACAAAAATCTTCTTAAAAAAGACATGGGACATCAAACGAAATCAACTGATTTTATAATTAGCACAAACAGATGTAGATATTGTGACTTTCGTGCAAAACATTATCCACTTCGGATTACAATACTTTAGTAATCAGAATTAATGTAAAGATGAAAGGCTGGGGGGAAGGCAAGAATAAAGAATAACTGATTGACATATCAGCACCGCAATAACCTGTGATTAAAGAAAAAATGGCACACATGGGTAAAAACCCAAACAAGGAAAATGCAATTTTGTTAATTACGGAGGAGTAGGGACAAATAACCCAAACATAAATAGCTGCACTTAGATGAGATTATGTAAAACACATTTGTGCTGAAAGAAAACAACAAAGAAGGCAGGCTCTCAGTGGAACGATAATACAAATTGCCAGAAAGGAAAGCGTGCGAATAAAGGTGAATATAAATAATTGGCATAGTAACTACAACACAAGGAGAGGACACGGGATGGAGTTGCACCTTTCTATAGTACAAAGCCTAGGCTGAATTGTAGAGACCACTTTTTGTCCATGCAGCATGATCACTCTCTCGACCTGCCTAGTGTGCTCTATAGGAAAGGTAACACCAATACATCTGGAACAAGATACCTGCAAAAGCTGCCGGATCAGCAAAGCAATGCTTAAACTGCCCGCCTGTCGGAGCGTCAATTCTAGACCACTAGCTGACCAAGGCTCAGGGAATAGTCTTCCATGCCATGACATTTAGTCTTTAGGTTGCATCTCCTCTCATTAGGATAAGGCTTGTACCCTCCTCGTTGCGCGCCTCCGACCGAAGCCGTTGGCACAGTGTGTGGTGCTAGATTTAATGAGTGCCACATAGAAAGCAGATTCACAGAATTGGAAATTATGGACAGGAATCATCATACAAGAAACATTCATGAAAACGTAAGACACGAAACTTACCACATAACAGGAATGGCCAATTGAGCAGGTGGTATCAGTGATATGATACTCGGAAAAGAGAAAGACCAAGACGTAGATGGATGCAGGATGTGATACATATTTTACACATGGCAGCAGCAAAAACTGGGAGTCTGGCCCTCGATAGAGAGACATTTAGAAGGACTGTTATATAGGAGAAGCTATACGCGGAACATGTCACTAGATGATGATCAGAGAGAATAACTGCCTGTTGACCCCGTGGGACAATGTTCGAATCCCGCTTCGAGGCTTGGATCTTTCTCATTGACTTGGGCTTCAAGGCCGACCAGGCCTACACGAGAACCAGGAAACGACTTGAACGAGAACTGTTTGGAGGGTCAGCATGGCCGAATGGGTAATCGCGTTCGTTTTTAAACGACCGTTGTGCTGAAGCTGAAATAGCGGTTTCAAACCCTATACCGGACAATTGGACTAATATTTTGTCTTCCCGTCCTGACTTAAAAATTTTTTTTATTCGCATATCCTTTTACAGGACATCGCTATCAACAGCAGCATCTTTCAGCTGTCTGTTGAATTCTTGGCAAGATTACGCTCAGTAGTTTGCCATTGCTTTCTGAGCGGCCGGCTCAATTATCCCGCAAGTCACCAGCGGGGGACGAACCGCTCCCAGTTCTCGCCCGCTACGAGACTCTGCGTGATAAACGGGATTACGGAGAAAGTGTTGTAACCCCTCGGCCAGAGAGACGGCCCCGTCCTGACTACGGGGCATAAATTATAAGAACCTTAGATTTCAGGGTGGGTTCGCCTGAAGGCGGGAAGACACTTGAAACAGGGAAAGCTAATCCATTAAACAAAAATCAATTCAGTGCACTAGAAGCAGTAGCACATCTATGGACCACGCTTGAGTTCAAAACGCGCAAACGCAAGCAATAAAAGAGGAGAGATTTGACATATTTGGAGATTTACTGCATTCAACCTTTATTGTGGAGACTGCAGTTGTTTAATTATTTGTGTGTGTATTTAAGAAACTTGACTTGCTAAGAATGCATGTATTTTTCTTGCGATTATATTGATATCAATAAAACATGTAGATGGAAGCATTCTCATTAATAAAGTGTGACTCAGAGCGTAGAGGTTAACAATTACTCCATGAGATAGAGACGGTCAAATGAAATTAACTGGTGTTAATATTGTGCGTGTTGAACGGCAGGGAGGGATTTATCAATAAATGCAGAGGCTACAATGATAACTTCGTATACAGTTTCATGCATCAACGAATTGGTTCAGCATTTCATTGATCATGTGAATTTTAAAAAAGACACAGGTTTTAAATAGCTATTTAAAAAAAAACACAGTTATTATGGCATTCATTAATAAACAATTAAGGAACACTTTTACTCGCGTTGGGGGGTATGTGGTGATAACCCTATAATTTTATAAATTAACCAGCACTTGGTGAGTCATGTAGTCCAAATCACTCTGGCCACTTGAATTTCACATGCATTTTCTGGCATCCATGTTAGGTTACGTAGTCTGGGAATTTCATTTCACTGTTTAGATGCCGCATTGGTGGATGTTTCATCCTTCAATGTGCTTTCCACATATTCAAATCATTCAATGTCTTAGAGTGTCCATTATCATAGTCTGAGAAATAAATTAACAGGTGTTAATCTATACTCATAGTCATGATGTAAAGAAATACTCATAGTCAAATGTAAAGAAATAGTGGTAAGATAATACGGGGGGGGGGGGGGGGAGTCAATAAGTAAGTCACAATTAACTGTAGAAAAATAACTAAATATGATAATAACTTGAAATCAGTTTATTTTTATACATACATTGTCCCTTCATTTCACAACATAATTTCCACCACCACTGATGCACTTATCCCATAGTTTTATCAGTACACCCAAACCGGCTGCCTAGAACTCTCGTGCTCTGTTGTCTAAACCACGTTTTCACTTCACATTCAACTTCAGCGTCATTCGCGAAATGTCTCCCACCAAGGTGGGTTTTCAGTAGACCAAAAAGGTGTAAATCGCTAGGGGGGCTAAGTAATGGTGGATTTTCCAGAAAGTCCCATCTTAATTGGTTAATTTTCTCCTGAGTTGATCGAGCCGTATGTGGTCTGGCATTGTCATAAAGAAGTAAACACTCCTCTAGTCAGCAGTCATGAACGTTTTCTTTGAATTGCATCATAAAGCATCGATGGAACTTCACAGTACGATTCAGAATTCACATTGTCACCTTTCTTCTTGAAATTTGTTAAAAGCACGCCTTGACAATCCCAGAATACTGCCAACATACCCTTCCCGCTAATGGCGTAACCTTGAATTTTGGGACACAAGGCGAAGAAGGATGTTTTCTACCCAGCTATGCACCGTTTTACGGGACAAACATTTGTCAGGATAAATTCATAATCATTTCCTTATGAATGTCCTTTGCAGGCAGCCCCTTTGCCCACAAAAAACGCACAACAGCACGTTGCTCTTTGGTTGTACACCCCATAAGTACAGTCGCCATTTCGTTTATGCGCTGCGCGTGCGCATGAGACACATAGACCACCTGACGAAAGGGAATATAAAGTTCGATGTTGCTGTCACCTAATGACACCTATAGAAAACACCAACTACATTTACCTGCCATCCCACATAATTGTGTGACTTACTTATTGACTCGCCCTCGTATTTTGAATGGGTCAAAGATCCCTGGTTTGATATACCCAGTTGATCTTATGAGTGCTATAAATATTCTGCGCATCGTAGCATTCGAGATACATTACCGGGTACTGATTATTATTCATAAAACCACAATTTTCGTGTGGCCAGACACGAGCACTATGCAGGAAGCTAAAGACGATTAATAAACCAACACAGAACTGGTGTCGTTAGCCGCTACACGCTTTGGAATTTACTGAGGAGGGGATCTGAGCACTTATGGACTGAATGGTTCTATGTGCAATGAGGATAATCTTTCGACTAACTAACTAACTAACTAACTAACTTACTAACTAACTAACTAACTAACTAACTAACTAACTGACTAACTAACTGACTGACTGACTGACTGACTGACTGACTGACTGACTGACTGACTGACTGACTAACCAATTTAAAAAAATGAAATATGTGGACGTAGGAGAAATCTTTGGACAATATACAATCTTCACATTTTAGGGATACCGGGATTTGAATTTGTCGACTCCACATGGCAATAACTTCTCTCCCAAAGAAACAAAAGTACTGGGACACACTGCCATTTAGATACAATTTGACAATGTGTCATGTCTACCATACGATTCCTAGTGTGTGTATGTAGCTTTTTATATTTTATGCTGTGAGGTGTATCCTCTAATATCATCTTGTTTCCTTTACTTCTATGAGCGTCTGTGAATTTATTGCCCGAGTTGTTTAAGTGGCCTCAGGTGTACTCCATAATTTGATGTTATTTGAGTAGGTTTTGTTATTTATGAATTGCAACTGGGACGACGGCCTACTCTGTTTACTCTTTACAACTACAAGTGTCGACGTTTCTTTTCATCATGGGCACGATGGGTGCATGGCATCCTAATCTATCGCCTTTATCTGATAATGTTAGACTAGAAATCCACTAACGATGATCGGGAAGAATTGAGGATATAAGATGTTAGATTATTTATTTTGTTTTGTAAAAAATATCATCGACATGATTTCTATCTCGGTACTATTTGAGTCAGATGCAGTTAATTTTCATCCTAACTGATTTATGATAACACCACAATATGGAACTCAATTAAGTTATAAAAAAAAAAAACACAACTCCAATTAGATATTATTGGGAACTAGTGACTAAACATTAAACCACGGGTTATCGTGCTTGTTTGGGGACGTAAATTACAAGTAGCTCTGAAGTCGGAATTGGCTGGCCTGATGGCTTGGGACAGTGGTAATATGGGAAGCCAGCCCACGCGCAGATATAAGCGCAGCTTGGAAAACGCCCGAGTTCAGAGCGAGCGAAGGAACTGCGTGTTATATTTTAAGTAGCAGGTCGGTCCCCTATTTCTTTCCCAGGGAAATCATGGTAACGCAGCTTTGAGTCGGAGCAATCACTGGTATTGGAGTTCGGTGTGGGATTATTACTGGCGGCGTAGTTCGGAGTGGGTGGAAACACTGGTTTCATAGATCGGGGTAGATGTAACCACCTGGTCACAGTTCAAAAAAGCTGTAATCGGAATAACAATCACTAGTATCCGGTTGGAATTGGAATATTCCCTAGCACATCAGCTCGGAATAGACGTAATCACTGATTTGAATAGAAGTTATTTCTGGCATCTCGTGAGGGTATCTTAGATGAATGGTGTTGGTGGTCGTCTAATTTAAACCAAAAAAAAAGAAAAAAATGCGGGTACACAATCAGTTTAAGAAAACGTTTATTTTTTTGTCGGACAAGTTTCTCACAGAAAGTTAATGATGTTATACTTACTCGTTTAAAATCCCATTCACCAGCTGATCTCTAGGTTATGGGGTAGGATATCAGACTTTCTTACAAACTTTGACAAATAGGAGATTATGTGTGCACATTGCGCACATTAAAATCACTTGGGAATGAAACCCTGTAATGAGATGTCGGTGGCGTGGCTAAATTTCAAAATAAAAGAACAAGTACAGAATATTTACGTAGGCGTGGATTCTGGTATACATAATTTAGGATTATAGGCGATCATCTAAAGTACGACACTGATTAAACATTATCCTTGTGTGGTTGAAGAGGATTAAAATGGATTTAAATAGATCAACCAACTAATTAATCACCGAATTTATCAATCAACTAACGAATGATTTAGTATGCCAATAATCAATTGATTTGTCAGGTAGTCGATCAATAAATTAATCAGTCATAGTACATACGTATGCATTTAAAGAGGCGTCTTAGTCGTTGCACTAACAGGTGTTTAACAAAAGGCTCTGGCTATACAATGGCAGTTGTAATTCAGTCTAACACATTACTGTTACCTTGTACTAATACATGTTATCATCTGAGCCATCATCATCATCAGCATCTTCATCAATACACATGCATTGCAATGTGGTGTAGCCGTTCGTGTCTCTTTATACATCTCTATGCTTAGTCTATTGAAACAATCCTCTAGATGGCATTACTCCATAGAGTCGTCATAGACCATATAGCATAATTTCTGTCTATCTGTATCTGCCTCTTCACAATCATGTTATATATATATATATATATATATATATATATATATATATATATATATATATATATATATATATATATATATATTACATATCTAGGATCAGAGGTAAATAGCTAATTATCCCTCGATCAGGAAATCAACATCAGGATTGGCAAGGCAGCAACAACAATGAACATGTCAGCAAAAAGAGTCTGGGAGAACAGGAAGCTTACTACCAAAACAAAAGTCCTCGTCTACCAAGCCTGTGTCCTTAGTACTATTCTTTATGGCAGTGAAACCTGGACAACTTACTCACGCCAAGAGAAACGTTTAAACAGCTTTCATATGCGGTGTCTGCGAAGAATACTTGGTATTAAGTGGCAAGACAAAATCACAAATACTGAAGTATTGGAAAGATCAGGTTGTGTGACGGTGTATTCCATGCTCAGTCTTCGTAGACTTAGATGGATAGGACACGTTAGGAGGATGGATGATGGTAGAATACCAAAGGACATCTTTTTTGGTGAATTACAGACGGGTAGGAGATCTCAGGGTCGGCCTCTACTACGATACAACGATGTGTGTAAGCAGGACATGATTGATACAGTCATTGATAATGCACAATGGGAGCACGTTGCCGCTGAACGTGTTGCATGGAGGGCAACTATCAGAAATGGAATAAAGACAAAGGAGAAAATGATTGCAGATAAAGCACACACAGAGCGTGAGAGACGCAAGATGGTGCAAAATGGTGGAAATGACCATGTTTTCACATGCACCTACTGTGGGCAAACATTTGCAGCAAGAATTGGCCTTACCAGCCACACTCGCCACCGCCATGGATCGTAGTTATTGCCATATGACAGTTATTAAGCCTTTTTGAAGCACAATGTACCAAACTATCGTCTGTCAAGACGGAAAGGTGCCAATGTAAATGTATATATATATATATATATTTATAAGGTAATCATGTTACACATATTTCAAAAAATTACAGAATCGTCAGTAACAGTACATTAACTTATGTGTGCTGTGGATATATATAAATTTGGATTTCAGGTGAAGGTACAAAGTACGGCACTGATTTTAAAGAATGCTTATGTGATTGAAGAAGATGGTGCAAAATGGTGGAAATGACCATGTTTTCACATGCACCTACTGTGGGCAAACATTTGCAGCAAGAATTGGCCTTACCAGCCACACTCGCCACCGCCATGGATCGTAGTTATTGCCATATGACAGTTATTAAGCCTTTTTGAAGCACAATGTACCAAACTATCGTCTGTCAAGACGGAAAGGTGCCAATGTAAATGTATATATATATATATATATATATATATATATATATATATATATATATATATATATATATATATATATATAAGGTAATCATGTTGCACATATTTCAAAAAATTACAGAATCGTCAGTAACAGTACATTAACTTATGTGTGCTGTGGATATATATAAATTTGGATTTCAGGTGAAGGTACAAAGTACGGCACTGATTTTAAAGAATGCTTATGTGATTGAAGAAGAGGATCGGAACACTAATTTTAATATACCATTGATTTAAATCAATCAGTCAAAAAGTCAATCAACTGATCAACCAACTATTCAGTCACATAATGTATCAAACAAATAACGAATAGTTTAAGATACTAGAAATCAATCAATTAGCAGGTAGTCGATCAATCAATCAATCAATCAATCAATCAATCAGTCACGGGAATGCAGTTAAGCAAACCATAGTCGGCGGACTGACAGTCGTTTAACAAAAGGCTCGGTTTATTAAATGTTAGCTGTAATTCAGCCTGACACATTACTGTTACCTTACACCCATACATGTTATCATCAACGTCATCATCATCATCATCATCATCATCATCACCACCATGTTCCTCGTCATGTGGAGTAGCCGTTCATGTCTCTCTAAAACATCTCGCTGTTTGGTGTTCTGACGCAATCCTCTTGATGGCATTACCCCATGTCATCATCTTAGACCATATATGATCATTTCTCTCTGTCAGCGTCTGCCACTTCACAATCCTGTGGTAGATACATACAAGCTAGCATGGTGTATGTCTTTTAATATATTTATATCGTAACATATAAACAGTCCAATCAAAACATTGAAGCTTTTCTTTTATGATTATTGGGGCGGAAGACCTATCTATCAACTGTCAACTGTCATCAAGTGTCGTTAGTACCTTGTAGGGCAGATGGGTCTTGAGCCTGAGGAATTAAGGCCGCCTGGCTAGTGCAGTTGCCGCGAACTGTGCAGATTTGGGCCTTCTTTTTGCTCGCGAGAGGAAAAAAAAAACACCAACACATTACCTAGGATTCGAACGTGGATCACCCGAATAGAAGGCCGGCCTTTTAAATATTTGGCCAGGCTCTCCTCAGAATACCTAACAAAAGAGATAAAGACAGTTTGTGAGTCATATTTGCTTTGTGTGAGTAACAGCGAGAAATAAACAGATCCCTCTGGATCTAGAAATGGGACAATGACGCTGGCGCTGTATAGGACACACATTGAGAAAACCTGGAAATAGTATAACTAGATACTCCTTTGTCTGGGACCAACAGAACGAACAAAATTGTGGGAGACCTAAATATCTGTTAAAAAGAGAATTAAAAACAGAGACGAATAACATGGGGAGAACACAGACCGAGCTGCAAAAGATCGAGCATGATAGGATGGCTTGGTGGAGTGAGTTGGCTGAGGGCCTGTGTTTAAATGGGGGGGGGGGGGATAAAGTGCAGGAAAAGAGTGTCAGCTGAACAGAGGTGACTAAGCCACTAAACCTCTGCTTCAGCGACAAGTATTGTATTGTATCCAAGTATTGGATACTGGCCACACCATTGCTTAAGGGGCGTTCATTCGAAATCCGTTCGTGCCGCACCGCGGGTAATTGCGTACGTTGAATATGATCGTGACATAGTCATGTGATAAGTACTGACTAATGAATAAAAGAGCAAGTGCTTATCGTCCCATGATGCATATGTTCTATTTCTGACCATTGAGAAAATGACCGGGTTGATCCAAAATCCGTCCAAAGAAGCTCAAAGAGCGGTGATTCAGGTTCTTTCATTTGAAGGATGTCGACCAGTGGACATTCATCGAAGAATGCAGGCAGCGTAAGGTAACAAATATGTGTCGAAGACAATAGTGACAGACTGGGCCCGAATTTTTCGGAAAGGACCTCGGTTCATGGCAGATCGTCGACGGCCGGGTCAAGCGCATATTGTTTGCAACAGAAAAAAAACCCATCGCCAAAATTGATGCAGCTGTACAGATTAACCGTTGTCGAAGTATTCGTTCGCTAGCGAAATAATTTTTTTGCGTCAATTGGGACAATTCAAAAGTTCGTTCGTAAGAAACTGCAATATCGGAAGGTGTGTTCACAGTGGGTACCACAGATGTTGACCGACCACCAAAAAGAAAAACGCATGGGATGGTGTTTGAACCATTTGCTGCGTTACAGAGTGGGGGGTGATGCATTTCTCTTCCGCATAGTGGTAGGCGATGAATCAAGGTGTCAATACTTTCAGCCGAGCTGCAAAAGAGAGAGAGCATGCAATGGACTGGATCACCAAAAGCCAAAAAATTCAAGTTACAGGTTTTCGCTGGTAAAGTTATGCCGAGCGCATTTTTTGACCATGAAGGGCTATTGTTGACCGACTTAAAAAAACGTGGTGTCAACATCAACTCTACCCACTACTTGCAAACATTAGACAAGCTGCAGAAAGCCATCAAGAATACACGACCCGGCATGCTTTCTCGTGGTGTGATTTTGTTGCACGATAATGCTCGTCCGCATGTCGCAAAGATTGTGCAGGAAGAATTAGCAAGAAAGAAGTGGGAAATTCTGCAACATCCAGCCTATAGTCCTCATTTGTCATCATGTGATTTTCATTTGTTCGGACCTCTAAAAAAAGCTTCTCAAGGGGCAATGTTTTAACACAGATGTAGACGTAATGATCGCGGTAAACACTTGGTTTAGTGAGCAACCACCATCCTTTTTTATGGACGGCATTCGCCGCCTACCTAAGCAATGGGATGCCTTCCTGAATGCAGACAGCGACTTCTTCTGACCAACCCATGGTGCATAATTCATTCAAAACGAATGCTTTGTTTAATTCTACCACACATGTTAATGTTTATTTCATGCTTTTGTAATAAAGCCATTGGAGCGGGTTTCAAATGAACTCCCCTAATAGTATTCCTAAGAGAGTAGCTATTGAATCCAGCAGACAAGTCAGGCTTCTTTGCATGCAGTGTTGAAGTCGAATGTGCTAGCCGAGATGCTCACAAATCGCAGCTTCGCTGTGCACAGATAACCACATATCGCAGCTTCTTTGTACACATATACACACATATTGCAGCTTCTTTGTACACATATACCCACATATTGCAGCTTCTTTGTACATGGTATTGACACCTTGCCGTCTTGACAGACTATAGTTTGTGCTTTAAAAGTGCATAATAACTACAACCCATGAAGGTAGCGAATGTGACTGATAAGGCCAATTCGCGCTGTAAATGTTCGTCCACAGTGGATGCATGTGAACACATGGTCATTTCCACCATCATGCACCATCTTACGTCTCACACGCTCGGTGTGTGACTTATCTGCAATAATGTTCTCCTTTGTCTTTATTCCATTTCTGATGTTTGCCCTCCATGAAACACTTTCAGCTGCGACTTGCTCCCAATGTGCATTATCAATGCCTGTATCAATCATGTCCCGCTTACACACATCTTTGTATCGTAGTAGAGGTCGACCCTTAGATCTCTTACCCATCTGTAATTACCCAAAAAGATGTCTTTTGATATTCTACCATCATCCATTCTCCTAACATGTCTTATCCATCTAAGTCTTCGAAGACTGAGCATGGAATAAACCGTCACACTACCTGATCTTTCCAATACTTCAGTATTTGTGATTTTGTCTTGCCACAAATACCAAGTATTCTTCGCAGACACCGCATATGAAAGCTGTTTAAACGTTTCTCTTGGTGTGAGTAAGTTGTCCAGGCTTCACTGCCATAAAGAAGAGTACTAAGAACACAGGTTTGATAGACAAGGACTTTTGTTTTTGCAGTAAGCTTCCTGTTCTCCCAGACTCTTTTACTTAACCTGTTCATTGTTGTTGTTGCCTTATTAATCCAGATGTCGATTTCCTGATCTAGGGATAAATTGCTATCCTAGATATGTAAAATGGTCTACTATCTCCAGTTCGGCGTCGTCAATAAATATTGATGGTACCCCTTGTGCACCTTGCGACGTAATCTGTGTCTTCTTTTTGCTAATTGTTAAACCAAATTCAGAACAAGCATTGAAGAATGCAGATATTAGATATTGTAATTCTTCCTCAGGGTGGGTCGTAACTGTAGCATCATCTGCAAAAAGCAAATCTCTGATCAGTACCCTCCTAATTTTGGTCTTGGCCTTCAAACTTTGAGCATTATAAAGGCCGCCATCTGAGCTTTGTACATAAATACCCACATTTCGCAGCTTCTTTGTACACGGATACCGACATATCACAGGTTTATTGTACACAGATACCCACATATTGCAGAATCTTTGTACACAGATACAACGCATCGTCGTGGTTTCTCTTCGATGAGTGAGAAAAATTAGAATGATTGATCCTATACCCTATTCACTTGGGAACAGCGATTGCACAATAACGAGCACAATTGCCTACCGACCCGATTGTCATGAGTTCGAGTCCCCACAGATTTTGATTTTATTTAGAAAAGAATTAACATATAAATCCATTTCAGTTTAGTCGAAAATGGGTACCAGATAATGTCCAGGAATGTAAAGTCGACTGTCGTTATATTAACCACATCATTCGTCGAGATTCAAATGGTGTATACAAATATGAGGCTAGCACAGTATACCTTTTATGTCTCAAAGTGTGGTAAAGGGACTTTACTTTATACCTATTATGGTTTGTTCATTAACACCTTTCCCATATCGTTCCAAAGTTTTGATAATTTTTTCGTGCCTAAGTTTCTCCTAAATAGTTTATGTTGTTTGAAGCATATTTCATTTGTTGTTGCTTTTGTTTCGTTGCAAATATGTGCGATTATGGAGGGCAACGGTTCTGCTATGGACAGGAGTGTTCTTCACAGACACAACGCAATACTTTGACCATAGTCACGGTGGTTTGGGAAGAGCAGTGATGGAAGGCATATTTTTCGGAAGAGGAGGCAGTGGTCGACCAACACAAAGATGGACATAGGGTATTGTATACATCTTGGGCACACAAATGCAAGCAACAGGAGAACTGGTAAATGATCAAACATCACTTCGATAGGCCGTTATGGGAACGACGTTCTGCGCACAACTTGCTATATGATGATAGTGATGATGTTACTTTTTCTATGTTTATCCCAAGAATATGTGCTCGTAAGGAAAAGAGTTCTTGCATGTTACATAGAGCCAGTTTTAAAATACGGCTGCGAGTCCTGGACAATTAGTACACAGGCGAAAAGATCCACAGTAAGCCTTGGCGATGTGGTTTTATAGAATAATGCTGAAAATTAGCTGGACAGCCAAAAAGAGCAATCAGGATGTTTTAAGAGAAGCTGAGTCGCAAAGACAACTTATTACAAACATCAGAAAGAGGCAGTCCTCGTTTTTTGGCCACGTTATGAGAAGACAAACACTAGAACATATTGGGACAACTGGAAAGATTTACGGAAAGAGACATAAAGGAAGACAACGTGAAAAGATTATTGACAGTCGTTTATCATGGCACGGAAGGAAGTCAACACACGAATTGACCCATTATGTCGGAGATAGTAATTTGTGGAGAGGCATGATTGCTCACGCCAGCCGGCAAGGCACTGGATGATGATGATGAGTATTCATAGTCTGGGATTCTGAGATAAGTGGCACATTTTGTTCATGTTTCTGTAATTTTCTTGTCCTTGCTCTCATCACTGTTTCATCCTTTCATTCTTCTCATTCAGTTATTATTGCCTTAATGTAGTCACTGCGGTGTCTTCAACGTATTTGTTGTTATTGTTTACGTTCGCTCGCTTTGAACTCAAGCGAAATCCGTACACTCGCTAATACAGTGGTTCTCAACCGGTGGGGAATTCCCCCCCCCCCCTGGGGGGAATTTTGGGCTTTCCAGGGGGCAGGGGGGGAATTAAAATTATTTCAAGATCGCGTTGATACAAGAACCGATTACTTGATATTGTTTTCCCCTTCATACTCTGCGGTTCTGTACGTCACACCCTTCTAAAATTCAATTTATAAAGTAAGTAGACCCACAAATCATGTTGTATGTGAGCGTCTAGACTTGTTTTAGCATGTGCTATTAAATTTAGCTTCCATTATTACGTATACTGTGTAGGGGCGGGGGCGAGATTTTTAGGTAGGAAATACGAAAGAAGGGAATGACGTTCTGAAAATATGGTGAAGGGGGCGCGAGCCAAATTTTTAGGTAGGAAATACGAAAGATGGGGGGGGGGGTGGATGTCGTTCTGAAAATATGGTGAAGGGGGTCACGGGCCAAACAAGGGTGAGAACCACTGCGCTAATACTACCAGTGCACTGGGTTGAATTTTGCTTGTGGATTAGCTTTCACTATTACCAGTGGCCCTTGCTATCAGGCGAATCCACTGCGACTTCAGAGGTACTTGCAATTTATGTCGCCAAGTCAAGGATAAGAAGTCAAAATTTTAGTCCAACTACCGGTGTAAGGATTGAACACCTCGGCATCAGCACACCGGATGTGTTAGAACGAGGTCTTTTATCCATTCGGCCATATTGACCTCCTTCTCCGAGTTTATATGTTGTATGCTGTGTATTTGTTTTGTGATGAAGGCTAGTCGCCGTAATGTCCTTTGATTTCCGTAAATGTTTTTTTTTTTCTGTGAAGATGCTTCGTGTCGTTACTTCGTGTTATTTTATATTGTTTTTGCTGGAGGAGTGAATGATATAAATACGTTTGTTACAATTAACCTGCACTTTGTTATCGTAATGGCTGTTTATACTGTGATACATTTGGATAAGGAAAGAATATAATCGTTAGAATAACCAGTCAACGCATTACGAGTTGCCTAGTACAGAAAGAGCAGGATGTCATATACAATTGTGCAAAAGCATTCAAATATATGTATAAATTATTTCAAACGATAATGTTAATTGATCCATTCCATACCCACCACCACCACCCCCTCCTCCCCCATCCCCCCCGATCCCTCCAACACCACACACATAATGTACAATATATATATATATATATATATATATATATATATATATATATATATATATATATATATATATATATATATATATATATATATATATATATATATATATATATGAAACAGCAGATGGACTTTTTCATTGAGAGATGGACACATTAAAAATGAAGACAGAACACATATGAACAAATGACATCAATTATCTTATCCATCTTTTGTGTTGAAATTCCTATAAAAATCAATAATCAACCTTTATTATT